>CM034388.1:3647500-3842500 GCA_019925095.2 Dendrolimus kikuchii | reverse complement strand
TTAGAGGGCACCACAAGTCTTTCAACCAACACTTTATAATTGTGAAAACATTTTTTTTAATCTAGGTCAAAAACCTACAACTATTAAAAAGTTTCTTTTTCTTTTGTATTTTATTAATTCAAATGTTATCTGATTTAGTCTAAAAATGTTTTACATAATTAAAAGCAGGTTTAGTGTATTTTGATATATCAAAGCTCAAGAGAAGAAAGATTTGTAGCCCCCTTCTAGAGATCGCAAAATACTCCATTTTGAATCTTATTTTACTTAATAATTGTTATAGCCCCCTGGAATGCTCAACTTTTGTTTGTAAAATGAGGTAAAAAATAAAAAATATATTTTTATAAAAAAAACACTTCAGTTGATTTCTTCATTATATTTCACAGGAAACGTAACCAGTGGCAAAATTTGGAATTTCACCACTGCCCAACAGTGGGCACGCAACATGAGGGTGGGTAGCCAATTTCACGACACGAACGGTTGTCTCGCCGACATTTCAGGTTTTAATTGTCATTGATTTATCGCTCCATGCCCATACGTATTTTATTTAATTATACCTAGATTGCAAACTTTTGTTTTGAAATAATTTAAGTACGATAAAATTATAAGGCAATATTGCCATTGAGATGTAATAAATTCTATTAACCTTAAACATAGTAATATCTACACTATTAACCTTTAAGACAATTATCGATATACCAAAAAGCCGCAAGACTGACACTATCACTATCTCGTAATATACCAAGAAAATATACCCATTTCATACAAATCATACAACTCCTATATAAACAGAGTGAGACAACAACACAATTAACGATCACGTGCACAAACGCGACCTGCACTCTCATCGCGGACCCATAGCTGCTAATAGTGAGCTAAAGGGTTAAAGAAAAATCACATGATATGAATTTTGGTGAAGTGCTGAAAGTTAAACAAAAAGCACTATAAATCAAATAAATAAACAAGGTGGTACTTTATCACGTGTATACAACCCGAGAAGTATAGTATACCTGAATGCACTCTTCAAGAAACTCCAGGGTTAAATGGGGCTCGTTGTGCGCCAATTTCTCGCTCACTGATTTGATGAATATAGTATTATTTGAGGGTATGCACAAACCTGCACATAGAATTCAATGGTTACTCAATACATATTCGTTTAAAGTTGCTATTATCCGTTATGTGTTAATTAATGATTCCTATATCTCACCGACCATTCATTTGCCTTACTATCGGTTTTTATCCGTGCAGGAACGGAGAAAGAATACAATTTCCTGCGGCCGGGCGGCTTGTCGTAAGAGGCGACTAAACAACCCACAGCCAGGTGGTAGGGCATTTGCCCGACTGGATGGCTACCACACCTGGTCTAAAGCATATCGCCATAACAACCTTGAGTTGTGTTCCGGCATTAGTGACCAGGTTCCAGTGAACCTTAAGAGAGCAGCAGCGCATTTATACCACCTTTGGTGTTGTAAATGTCTATAGGCGATGGTAACCGCTTTCTTTAAAGTGGACCGTCTGCCTGTATGCTGCACTCCTACAATAAAAAAAAATAAAAAAAATTGACATACGCTCCATCCAACCTATTGTAAGGCAATTGAATGGATAGCAAGATATATATACTGAGACATAAAGGGAAATTTTTGTACACCAATTATGGCTGGTTCCTACATCTTACAATTCATTCCCTTGTGTTAGCTTACATCCAGCAACAGCCTACATTTTCTTTTATCAGTATATAATAGTCTGTGTTTGAAGGCTGGTAACTGGTTTTGTAATTAACTATTTGAGCCGATTTTTATTTTTATTATATAAATAATTTTTTAGTGGAAACTTGATTGATATATGTATTAATTTTGTGTTTTATATTTAAGAATATTAATTATTGTATGTTTACCAAACAAATTAAATAAATAAATCCTGTTTTTATTTTTAATAGAGGGTAGCAAAAATATCATTCAATCGATACCGTCAGTTACTTTATTGGTGCATCTATTTGAAAAACCACAAAAGAGGTATTATCCTGTTGGGAACGCTGAAGTAGGCATAAGTGTCCTACAATTATGTAGCAGTTAAATTGGTTAAACATAATTTTTAATACTAAATTTCAACTTTAGAAATCCTGTAAATATACAAATACTACTACAAACGCAAAAACATCTCGAAGCTAATTTAAGTTTAATCCCTTTTATCTCTACTAATATTATAAAGAGAAAATATTTGTATTTTTGTACTATTGTATGTTTGTAACGGATAAACTCAAAAACTATTGAACCGATTTCAGAAATTCTTTCTACGTTCGATTGCTGCATTAACCCTGATTAATATAGGCTATATAAAAATTAGGAATCCCAACTAAAACTTCAATAATGTAACCCGTCAGTCTAAACAAAATACATGGCGCTGGAATCGGGTTCTACGATTTTGATGAAATTTATGTGTTTTTGAGTGGGAGTGGATAGTTTAGTTAGTGTTTTTGAGTGGGAGATACAGAGATACAGAATTAGACCTGGTAGGTGGCGCTGGAATCGAGTTCTAGATTTTTATTTTTTCAAGGCAGGACAACGTCTGCCGAGACCGGTAGTCGTTATATTATAGAGAAATGCTTTAGAATCTTTCGTAATTAGAACAATAGGTCATAAAAGGCGTATTTCACTAATGTACAAATGTGCGGTTGGTCGTTTCGGCGCAACATCACGTTAGAGGTATCAGAAAACATACCAGAAGTTTCGAGAAGCTGACCCTCGATCTTCAGATGGAATGTAGCAGTCAAAGCACATAATTGGTTGTAGGCGGCTGTTCGCAAATTGGGCTCGCACGAACCCAGATTGAGAAGAGCCATGTTTAAAAGTGTTCCGGGAACATCCTTGGGTCTTATCTTTTGGTGAACTGTCACCGAATCCTAGAAATGTAGGAGACATTAAGAAAAAATCAAAATATATCAGCCGATCACTTTGTTGAATCATTTTTTTTCTAATTCTTTATTACAAAGCATCTTCTCTCGCTATAATTAAAATTATGTCAAGTTAAACATAAATTCTTGAACGCGAAGTACCAGAGTACCGAAAACACGCCGACAACTTCCGAACAAACCCGAGCGCACGTGTGACGTCACTATGGTAATTTCTCACAAAAACTCATTGTAGCTTCGTAGCATACAGCGTTTCTTCTCTTTAAAATAGCAATTCTTATTAGTAAGTTCGATTACATAGATACTTAGTTTGGTTATAAGTTCTGTCACAAACACTTCAATGAAAAGTAAGAACTTACCGGTTGACTTAACTCCCATCTATTCCTGATATGTATGATAGATTGCACGATATTATCACAGTCGTTATGTATAAAGCTCAATGGCGTTGCTTCATTTATTATAGACAATGAAAACTGATTGTCGTCTACTAAACACACCTGAGAAACAAATATTATATAGTCCTATTAATATTATAAAGATTATAAAACTGAATTTGTATATCTATAATAGAATAAATCTGCAAAGGAGTCTAGTTTGGGCTTGAAAACTTCTGACCGGATTTAAATGAAGCTCGACACATACATTTTTGTTTATGTTTTACTCTTATTCCGATAAATAACGTCAAGATTATGGCATTGCAGTCACCTTTATTGGTGACACTATTGCAATTCTTAAACACATACGACGCCATCATAGAAACGCGCACGAAACTTCGCTAACACATGCCAAATGCAATATTACATTAAAATTTTAAATTAATCCATAGAATACTTTTGAGTTTATCAGATACAATAACATGTAATCTGAAATTTTATATCATCATTATATTAATATGTGAAGGAAAAACTTTGTACGCATTTTTACGAAAATTGCGCGGACGGAGGAGTATGAAATTTTGCACATTTATAGTTTATATAGAGGAGGAGTTCAGAATGCTAATATTTTGTTTAAATTATACATAAAATACATTAAATCAATAAAAAAACTACACACAATACCATGTATTTGACACACACACACGCATATATACTCTTTTGTTTATTGTTAAAGTCAAATTAACAGTGTATGTAGCCTTGGCGAAATCTGTGATTATAGAAGTATAGTCTTTGACAACAGAATCTTCATAATGTTCAAACTTATAATTATTTAAATTAATTATGGTCGAATTTCAACCACTAGTTCAAAGAGTTATATATAAAGATAGCACAATAAAATTACCTCATCAATTTCCGATGCGTAGTATACATCGTTTAATAACACTGGCAGGCCTAATACTTTAGTTTTCTCAACTGAAGTGATCTGCAACGCTGTAGGTCCCACCTGTATAGGAAACAGGCGTAATAATATGTATGTAGAAATATTTAGGTTTCAATTTAAAAAAGCGTGTTCTAGGGTTACAGTTGTTATTATTGCCTATACCCTGATTTTTAATTACCTGGACTAAAGTGACAGCTGCGATCGACTTTTTTAAAATTTTATATTGTGTAGTCCCTAGGTTCACAGAAATCACAATCATTGGCCGAATTAGCGCCAGTAGCGTCGAAGCAAAACCGCCAAAAATAGAATATAATAGACTTTTTTATGTGGTAAGCTTAAAGCATAGTGTTATAGTATAGCTCATTCATTAGTGAGTTGAACCCTATAGAATTCCTATAGAAATTGTCATTTTAATCTAGGTAATTAAAAGTCAGAGTATAAGCCGCGCGCAGGTTTGCTTGATGACTACTTACTATTATTGTAGATACTTATGTAAAGTATATACAATAATAAATTTATTGCAACAACTATTTATGTAACCTTTTTTGTCAACCCTACTGACCATCGACGCGTGACGTCATTAGGCCAGCGGCAAACCTTCTGCGCAAGGGTAGTTAGTATACTCTGTTTTTATTCGTTTCTGTCACAGTCCCTGCGATATTCTTAAGGGGCTTTTGTATATACAATTTGAATAGTCTCATCTCACAATTATTGTATATCGGCCCACTGATACAGTACAAGGCATTGAGGGCGCCTACTGTTATTAAAAGGCAAATTTGTTTACACCTGCCAACAGTTGCATGTTCTTAAGTGTTTAATATTGACGCACTTTTGTGTATCCGATATCTTTTCGCTGCGAGCTAAATAACAGAGGAATAGCTATTTAGTTCTCTCGATCTTTTATTTTACCCTGTCTCCTCAATAGAATTTTGTATTCATTTAATTCAGAAAGTAAAAAAATAAATACGTAAAAAGCCTTGGATACCACGCCAGTACTTATAGTATACGTTAAAACGTATAATGTACATACTCGCAATACTTAAATGCGTCTCAAGTGACGTTAGCTCCCTGAATTTCCGTAGGCCCAGTCGTGTGTTGACGTTTATTAAAGCTGACAACGTATGGTGCGAAAGAGATAGCATGCACGTCCAGAGAGCGACAGAGCGAGAAGGCAACTCTCTTTTCTCAGCTCTGTATGCACTTCATGACCATTAATGTTATTGCGTTCTATGCAATGACATGTACAATCTTCAGGAACGCATATAAGTTTTGCTCGTGCTATAAAACTAAAACCCGCGTACTACTAACCTTTATAGCAACTTTTGTGTCCTTATGAGAAAGTTTCAACGCGTTATTGAACACTTTTAAGTCTTCCTCTAGAGCTAAAGTGGCGCCAGGCAACTTCTGTTGCTCAACTTCTACATAGTCGCTTAAACGACTATGGTTGTCTATGAACACCAGTTTGCGATTACTCTGAAGAGAATTAACAATATTAATAACCTAAAAATTTACGCACAAGACGATTACTGTTTAATTTGCTAATGCACCCAAAGAACCTTCACTTCAATTTTCTTGTATATCCTTCTTCTTCTTCTAATTCTCATGTCAACAAACGTAACCACAGCTGCTTATCAATATACATGTTCCACGAAAATTACGTATTTGAATATCTAAGGTGTTCATTTTAGAAAACTATTAGACGAGTTTTATAAACCGCTTAATGAAAAAATCTATCTTACCCTCAAAGGTGCCAAAATCGCTTCATGGAATTTAGTATACTCGCGGACCCAACCGTTGCAGTTGTATATATAACACGCGTGTATATTTATATAAGCAACTTCAGGTAACACCGTGAACCACTTCTGAAGGAAATCCGTTCTGAAAGAATCGAAATAAAGGTGTTATGGTTACCTAAAAACGCAATTCAATAAATGTTATATAATAATAATAAACGTTACTTAAATGCAAATCAAAAATATTTTTTTCTATGTTGCCCGACACATACATACATACATACATACATAACTTCACGCCAGTTCCCTTGCGGGGTAGGCACGAACAACAGAGCGCCATTTAGGCCCATTCTTACACACCTCACTTGCTTCTTTGACATTCATAACTCTTGTCATGCACACTCGTCTGTTCTTAAGGCTCCTGACATCACCCTCCGCTAGTACACGATCAATTTGATCATGGAAGGTGTGTCGTGGCCTTCCACGACTTCTGCATCCATCCACTTTTGCATTGTATATCTGTTTAGTCATTCTTTCATCATGCATTCTTTCCACATGCCCGAACCACCGGAGCATTCCTTTCCTTACCTTCACCCCGACACTCTCTTTCAGACCAACTCTCTTTCTTACTTCGGTATTACGAACGCGGTCACATATTGTGACAAAAAATAGTATTTTCTTAAGTCCACATAATAAAAATATGTTTTAACGGTTTTAAGCGCGGTAATGTATTTGATTTATATTCCGACGTTTCGGCCACTTCTCAGTGGCCAATAAACATTACGATGTTGCCTACGACAGTAAATGTTGTGATGTTGCCTAAACGCAAATCGACAGCAAATGTTATAATGTTGTATCGTCAATAAATGTTATGTTGTCTATACACAAATTTAGGTAACGTTATAAATAAAATTTGAGCTTTATGGAGCTTTAAATATTTTTTTAACGAAATTTGATTTGACAAGATCCGTTGTTTCGTGGTTCCATAGCTAAATTACGAAATCAGTGGCCAGTTATCATATCTATGGTACCCTAAATTGTGCGTGGACTCCTATACCTGTTTAATTTGGTTAGATTTAAAAACCTTCTAAACCATTCGATAAAAATCTTAATTAAAAGTTACCTGAACCTATTATCGGAGTTGGTGTGAGTGAAGTCCACGATCAGCTCGAAGGGCTGCTGGCAGAAGGGCTTGAGGGTCAGAATCACGTGGTAGATCAGCAAATCTGCGTTCACATCGCCGATTCTGAAGAGTTTAGAAGAGAATTCTTTACTGTGCTAGCCAGACTGATGCAGAAGAAGCATTTAGAAGTAAGAAAAATGTATTCAAACAATTGAAAAAATGAGTGGATAAACGAGTTCTGTAATATCTTAGAGTTTCCACGTTGAAGGAAGTTTAAATATACAAACGAATAACATGACAAAGACAAAATGATTATCAGGTAAAACTTTGTTTTCTCCTAGTATTCTCCTTTAATCGCATTAGTATAGTTTACTATATCTGGAATGGAATAGAAACACTTAACTTTTTAATGGTACGCGCAACGCTTATATGCGGTTTGAAAGTTAGCCCCGTGAGTTTGCGCAGCTCCAGTCGAATGTAAATATTCATTAAAACTGACAGCATGTAGTGCGAAAGAGACGGCAAGCAAGTCCGCATTGCAACAGAACGAGAGAGCCACACTTGTAATTATGTTTTGCACAATGATGCGTGTGAACTTCAGGGGCGTATTTAAGATTTGCTCACACTATACTTACTTATATCTCCTGGATATGAAGTAGAAGACAGGATTCCCGATTTTGCTGGTGCCAGCCTGGTAGAATATATTCAGACTCTTGATGCTCTTAAACTCTTCCTTCTTGTGCATATTGTGCTTCACGATAAACTCTTCAAAGTTCGTCGAAGATATGTCTATCGATGACCAGCGCGCGTATGAAGAGAATAGAAGGCCCGAGGTTCTGTATACAAGTTTGATCAATCGTGAATTTCACATTTTAGTGTTCTGTACTCACTTATGCTTTTAATTCGGCTTTTTATGTAAGCACAGTTTGTTTTTTTTCATATCATACTAACTCTATATGGATAAAATTTGACAGTAAGGTAGTTGTATTGCTACATAAAAATATAGTAATTGGGGGTGGTCCCCATATATGTAACTGAGGGTTAAAAAATTTAGTGTACAAGTTGTGTGCTTTGTCGTTAGTTAGGTTTCTCAAAATCATAAGATGTTGTATGGCGACCGGACATAAATTTCGCTGCTGATATATGATCACTTACGATTCGACTGGTTTGTGTTCAGGCGGTCCCAAATACGCCAATAGGGTGGCCATCTATAAAAAAAATAACACAAAGTTTAAGATTTAATTTATTTGTAAGAGCCGAATCGCCATCAGAACTGCAAACACTAGTCACAATGATGAAAGATGACTGTCAGGCGAGAGGCTTACATTTGAATGCGAAGAAAACAAAGGTTATGGTGTTTGAAAGAGAAGAAACCAGAACGAATGCAAGGATAATGGTCGATGATGTTATGCTGGAGCAAGTGAATGAGTTTGTATATCTTGGATGTGCTTTTAGCAGGGATGGAAGGTACACCGCTGATATAGAAAGAAGAGTAAATTTGGGGAATAGTTTGAATGGAGCGTTAGGTAAACTTCTAGGCGCTAAGAACCTCAGCCAGCAGGCCCAGCTCGCCATACACAACGCGGTGCTGGTACCTACGCTCACGTATGGAAGCGAGAGTTGGGTATGGAAGAGAGAGCATGAAAGTAGAGTAAACGCGGTTGAGATGCGAGCACTGCGCAAAATCTGCGGAGTGACGCTCGCGGACCGCGTTCGTAATACCGAAGTAAGAAAGAGAGTTGGTCTGAAAGAGAGTGTCGGGGTGAAGGTAAGGAAAGGAATGCTCCGGTGGTTCGGACATGTAGAAAGAATGCATGATGAAAGAATGAATAAACAGATATACAATGCAAAAGTGGATGGATGCAGAAGTCGTGGAAGGCCACGACACACCTTCCATGATCAAATTGATCGTGTATTAGCGGAGGGTGATGTCAGGAGCCGTAAGAACAGACGAGTGTGCATGACAAGAGTTATGAATGTCAAAGAAGCAAGTGAGGTGTGTAAGAATGGGCCTAAATGGCGCTCTGTTGTTCGTGCCTACCCCGCAAGGGAACTGGCGTGAAGTTATGTATGTATGTATGTATGTAAGAGTTTATCTAAAACCTCTTCGATCCTATCCAATTTTCCCAGAAGACAAATAATCATACATACTTAATACATATCAAACTTTATGATATTAAATAAAATTTCAAAACTAAGAATGAAGAAACAAAGATTCAAATGCATTTCGCTTATTATTTAGAAATATCCAATTGCAAGCCTCGTGATAAATAATGATCTGTCATTATCTAAAACACTAAGTTTTTTGGCGGGAAGAGTGTCGTGTTGTGCAGTTTTTTTTTTAATTAGTAATATTACTTTAAAATGGAATCAGAAAAGAATATTTATAATTTTTGAGTAAATGATAAATGTGTAATCAGATATGGGTTTTCGACTTGTCACAAGATTTGATTGACGTAATTTAAATACCTACAGTTTGACTGAGCTATATCGAAGATTTAATACATCAGACAAGGCAATAAAACATCAACGGATAAAAGAATAGTTACCTTGTCAAAGGGCCTCCGTCCAACTGCCTTATGATCACGACTACACGACAAATAGTCGCCAATCCTCTCTTGGTGGTTCCATAGCAGCCGATGCAAAGCCACAACATTGGCGTCGGAGATGAACGAGAGACTGTGAGAACTCTGCTCTACACTCTCGCAGTCGGAAGCGATCTGGATGAAGAACCTGCGAACGATATTCAACCTTGGTAGAATCGCGCAAAAGGAAAAAATGACGGATATAAGAATAAAGGTACAGAGGTCGAAAAAGAGACGAACGCACTGAGTGAAGAATGGACGAAGATACGTGGTGAGACATACATACATACATACATAACTTCACGCCAGTTCCCTTGCGGGGTAGGCACGAACAACAGAGTGCCATTTAGGCTTATTCTTACACACCTCACTTGCCTCTTTGACATTCATAACTCTTGTCATGCAAGCTCGTCTGTTCTTAAGGCTCCTGACATCATCACGTGGTGAGACAGAGAATGAAAAAAAGGATAACCTCAATTTTTTTATTACATGAGATCAAGAGACAGGCAGACGGCGCCCCGCCTGATGAGAAGCGGTTACCATCGCCTATGGACATTTGCAACACCAAAGGTGCTACGCTACCAATGTGCTGCCGCTCTTTGAACGGGGGACTGGAACCTGGTCACTAATGCCGGAACACAACTCAAGGTTGTTATGGCGGCATACCCTAGACCAGGGGTGGTAGCCATCCAACGGTCAAATACCCTACCATCTATGTGGGTGGGTAAGGGTAGCCATAAGGTCGTAAGGTCCCTTAGGAGAGCAGCAGTGCATTTGTAGCACCTTTGGTGTTGCAAATATCCATAGGCGATGGTAACCGCTTTCCATCAAGCGGGCCACCTGTCTGCTGAACTCCTGCAATAAAAATATAAAAAAATAAAAAAAGGGCTGCGGCTTACAACAGGCCGCCCGGCTGCAAGAAATTGTATTCTTACTCCGTTCCTGCACGGATATATAATTTTGAAAATATAAAAGGACAAGATAAGAACGAATTTTGATATTTATGATTATTTTTATTTTTTTCTGAACTGCCTTAAGTAGCGTGTATGCACATAAACTCTAGTAGTTTTATATAATATATGCTAACCATAAGGCTGACCTTTGCACCACGCCTGCACAAGTAAACTTTTCCGATACACCATATTGTGTATACTATCAACGAAGATTGGTATGAATTAGATACGAAGAGTAGACAGACCTTGCTGAAGTGTCCATAGCCGAATGGCAAAATCTGAAGAAAACCTCTTCAAGCACTCGGCCAATTTATTTAAAAAAAAAACTGAGTACGTTGAAACTAACTCTGGAAGAAGAAAGAATACAGAGATATCAGAATACTCACTTCCTTCCAGCCTCGAAGTGTGCCTTCAAGAAGTTATTGAACGGCAACATGTGATGTTCCTTGGAGAATTCCACGTGGTTCGCGATGTTCTGAAGTATCTTCGACATTAGCATCAAGCCGCGTTTCACTTGCACGGGTACAGGCCTCGATACTATTCCCATCTCTTGAGGTGACACTAAAAAAATGTATGCACAATTCAAAATAATGTATGTTGTAGAAGCTTAACGTAGTAAAGCATGCACCATTTAGTTTTCTCATCTAATGTACACATATTGTTACAATTACCATTATGGTTTAAGAGCCAGTGAACGGCTACCTGTATGTATTTGACCAGACCTGAGTTTTTGTACATTAAAGCCCCTATACCTACCATGCATGAGGTGAAGACTCACTAAGCTCTAAGTGGTGGACGCGACGAGCGCTCAGGCAAGACAGGTATCGATTTTTAACGGATCTTAAATCCATTTCTATGACATAGGGGTATTTATGTCGTTCCTAGTAAAAAATAAAGGATGAAAGAATTTATTTAAGTGGATAGCGACAATACAAAAATAAATGTTACACCACATTTCCAACTAATGAACTTATTATTTCATATTAAATCTAACCATCACGGCAATATGTTAAAATATAGATCTCATAATTCATTCTTCCATTCATTCGTTCACTCGTTCATCCATTCCATTCAAAGTGTTTCTCTTCTATTACTGAATCGATATTGTAATGTCTGTGAACTTACCAATAGCTGGATTGATGAATCTCAAAAACAAAACGGTACCGACAGCGCCGACACTCGTTTGCGGGAACTGAGCGAATCTTTTGCTTAGCACCTGAAATTAATAACGGATTAGCAAAAAAATATTTTAAGTTTCAATGTAAATAAAAATCGATTTAATCTAAACAAAAAAAAATGGGGCTGATGGCTATCTGCCCTCACACAGGCATATAGAATAGACACTTCTGCTAAATTTCATTCTGAGAAGCCCAACAATTTTCAAGAAAAATGATTAGCATACATAGAGAGAATGATAGACGAATGGACATGTTTTTGTCTAAATAGCTACTGAATCCTAAAAAGAAGAAAGATTATGTGTTAAAATTTTACATTCTACATACCTGATACAAGCAATGGCACATGCTTCTCAGCTGTGGAGGAAACTTATCAGCTGAATTGACTATTCTATCAAAAACCTCCTTCGTCAGATCAATCAGGTTCGATCTGTTCACGTCTATGTCTTGACCAGGATCGATTCTGAAATAACCCCTTTCATTAGCATAGTGACGTGACAGACAGTTCACTGATTTGTCTGACTCACTGAACCGACCGACTCCGTAAACTGACCAGTCATTAAACTAACTATCTGACTATCTCACGAATTTGACAAGTAAACCGTCTCAACCTGGGTTTCATTATCTTACTCATCTCGTAATTGAATGGACAGTAAATACAGACTGTGAACTGACTTTTTCACTAATTCGACTGACTGGCTCAGTTAGTTAATATATCGGATTCAGCCCAGCAATGGGACGTTGACGGCCTAATATTATTAATTTTATACACTTTAAAAACATGTAAATAATTGTGTTTGAATAGAATAAAGTACACAAGTCAAGAGCTAAGAGCTTACCTAGCAGGGTCCACTTCGAAGCTAAGCTCCGGCTGCTCTTCAGCCTGGTCCAGCAATGACGAGACGAGAGGCTCCAGCAGGGCCTGTAGGTACCCGTGGCCGTATATCTTGAAGCAGAACGCCATTATCTTACTGCCAAGGGAGTTACCACGAAAGAGAGTCTGCATACAATCCGATACCTGAAATACATAAAAAAAATTAACCAGTAGTAAGGCAAATGATCGTTAGGTATAGGAACTGCTTGTAGGTGCGGACTCGACTCCTTTTTTCTTACCTCAACTTCCCTATAGAATATGTTCCATAACAAGGGGGCGAGTAGATGTTTGGCATCGAACAAGGTGACAAAGACACGAGCCAACTCGTCCATCTGCGATGTACTCACTACGTTCGCTAGCGCCATTGCTATCGGTAATTCACCCTGAAATTATGACAACATAGATATATAACACTTTATTGCCCACCAAAATAGACAATTTCAAAAAACTAGTCACTTTTTTATATGACGTCTTTATTTCTATAAAGGTTTTTTTTTTAGTTCCTTTAATTAGAGATTTCATTTAATAAAAGTATTAAAAAGGCGCGGATTATTTAAAATCGCAAAACGCAATGCTATTTATCAAATGGAACGTCGTTTTTCATTTTAACATTGGCAACAAATCGACGGCCTCTGTGGTTGAGCGGGCTAAGTCTTTGCCGGCGTACCTCACTGCAACGCAGAGGTTCCGGGTTCGATTCCTGGTATAGTGAATTTCGAAAAAGTATTTTCTCCGTTATTTACTATGGTCTGGGTGTCTGGGATCGGCCCCATAGTAGTCCGTTGTATATTACCCATAACACAAGCGTGACTTGCTTAATTTGGGGATATACAATGTGTGTGTTTGTCTGCCGATTATTATAAAACAAAGGGCGCGTTCCTCTTGTAGCTCACAACGCTCAAAAACTCGAATGGATCGGATTACGGTGCGTTGATGTCATTAACAACGAAATACACAAATGTCATTGGTTATTGTAAGGTTGATTTGAAAATCGCGCCTTCGTCAATGTACCGATAGAGATAATTAACGCTCTGTGGTCAACATCCACTTCAACCACCTCTTGACATGAGTTGTCGAAAGCGCTACGTGATCGAAAATAATGACGTTTTCACGGCGTCCATAACTATCGTGATCGGTATGTGGAACAGCTGAAGAAGCATTTTGAGCGTTGTGAGCCACTAGAAGAACGCGCCCTGCGAATTAAATATGACATCATCCAAACTCCGCGAAAATAATGGTGTTTAAATAGCTCAAATTTATTAGACATTTATTTTTATTATTTTTAAATTAATTTGAATATCGATATAACACATAATAATATCTTAAAACATTTTCGTTTAGTTCAGTCTCTATCTTTAAATACAGTCTATAATCCATACGCCTAGTTTAGGTGTTAGTATCCACTAATTTTATTAATTATTTTTAGTTTTCCCTAGTTATTTATCAGATTCACCTGTTTTATTGTAATAGAACTTTATAGCACCTTCTGTTATTGTTTTTACAATACTGTGGTACCTAATAAACTATTTTATAATTATTATTCACATATATATTTCATTTCCAAATTTTTTACATTTTTCTTATAAAATATATACTTAATTTTTATTGCAGGAGTTCAGCAGACAGGCAGACGGCCCACTTGATGGAAAGCGGTTACCATCGCCTATGGACATTTGCAACACCAAAGGTGCTACAAATGCGCTGTTGCTCTCTTAAAGGAGACTGGAACCTGGTCATTAATGCCGGAACACAACACAAGGTTGTTATGGCGGCATACTCTAGACCAGGGGTGGTCGCCATCCAGACGAGCAAATACCCTACCACCTGGCAAAATATATACATTTGTTTATAAAAATTAAAAAAAAAAAACTGATCTTCGCCGGCAGTGGGGCCTAGGGTTCAGGCTCCAGACACAGGAATCTCCTCACAATACGGGCCGTGTCCAACAGAGCTGCCTTCTGCATCCGACCCTTCAACCAGACACCAAGCGCGAGCCTTTCAAGGTGGCGATCAAGGCTCTTCGCTATTAGTCCATTCACTGACACCACTATCGGTACTATGATTGTAGAGTCCAGGTTCCACATAGCGGTAACCTCGTGAGCAAGATCAATATACTTTATTTGTTTATCTTTCTCGGCATTCACGAGGTTACCATCATGGGGTATCGCGACATCTACAATCATAGCCCGTCTCGCAGACCGATCAACTATCACAATATCAGGCTTGTTGGCAACAATAGTCCTGTCTGTGATAATTGATCGGTCCCAGTAGAGCAGATTTATTATTATTATTATACACATTTACATATTGACCATGATTTAATTGTACACTACCTCTATACAATACTATTTATACATTATTCTTCATTTTTAATTTTACTGCGAGATTAAAATTCTTAATATTGTTCTTCTACATCACTCACTTTGTCAGAAATCATAGTGACCAACTGCACGAGCTGTTCAAATCTATCCGCTAGCACTGTCTCGGCGAGGGTGTCAAACTCTGTACCCTGCTGAAGGATCTTGGTCAGAACTTCCATGAATGCCGCACGCGTTTGCAAATCTCTATGGTAACCCAAATCTATAGACAAATCAACATTTATTTTAAATCTCTATAACCCGAACGTAACTGAATATTCGCGAGGCAAGTATCGTATTATAAGTAAACCAGATAACAGAAAAACATAGTTACAACGAATTCTGTACATTGAGATACTAAACATTTTGTTTAAAAGTAAGATGAGCGAAAGAAAACTACAAAAAGCATAAAAAAGATGAGGCACACTAAATCTTTTACAAGACCTTATCGTTTAGAAAAGAGAATTAATTTTTTTTTTTTTAGTGAGTTATCAATAAATAAAACTGAAGTGCCTGTCTCTAATTTAAATATATTTATAAATTAAAAATGATTTTATCTTATATCGTCATTGAATGTTAAGACCGGAACGAATGAATGAAACCACTCACCGATGCTATGCATCAAGCCGGAGTCCACATTCGCAGAGAGTAAATGCGACATAGCCTGTATTGTCGCAGTGCGCAAGGCTTCCAACCTGCCTAAACCTTCACTCACTTCCACCTCATTGCAGTCATTCAACAGATTCATGAAGAGGGTAAAATATCTGTGGGAAAAAGATAATTATTTAAAAATTACTTAATTTTCATAACTATTGATCTGATTTGTAAAACAAAGAAACTATATCGCCAATTTTTTTTTTTAATCTGTAGACAATACATACTTGAGGAACAGTTGGCTCTTTGCTTCCATTAAGTCGCCTCTATCAGACTCCTCTGGTTGAAGCGGTAGGCCTTTGAGGAGCGCCGCTACAGCTTCCATGCAAGCCTGGTCCAATTCACGGCAACACACTAAATACCTAAAAAAATTGCGCTCTTTCTATTAGCCATTATTCATTAATAACGAATGTTACAAGGGATTTCTTTACAAGGCCGCCACGCGTGTTAAATAGCCTTAATGCGCTCTATTATTATTATTACTTAACCTTTTAAGGCGGAACCACCACAAATTTGTTGCCGAATGGTCACACGGCTAATTGGGAAGCACCACAAATTTGTGGTCAAATACAGATAATTGAAACGAACGTTGAACTGATGCTTTCTCCCTCTAACTACATAGAATTTGTATTAGAGTAAAAGACACGATATAATTCTCTTGGTTTTGGCGCGGCAATTTTGATGGCAGCTGGCAGATTATGGACAAAAATAATATTAAATTTGGCCCCTTTTAAGGGTTAAAGGCGGCATTTAAGGAAAATTCGTTTCTGTTATATACAGCTTTAGTGTGATAAATGGGGCCAGCTGGCAAAGTGGAAATTACTATAGAAACATCATCAAGTAAATTCATTGCGAGAATCTTATTACGATTAATGCGCTTTTAACTGTATCATGCATTACTAACTATTTGGATTTCTTATATCTCTGTTTATTTGAAGTGCTGCACCCTTAGAATTATAGACCTAATTAAAAATAAGAAGTTATTCAATTTTGTACCTTATTTTTTATGTAATGCATATTTAAATCCAATGATTCAAAATTTTCATTTAGGTCTGTATAATTTCAAGGGTGCGATATGTAACATGATTATGGTGTTCTTCGCAATGACGTATATATACGAACTTCAAGGTAGCATATTGAAGTCGCGCTCGTACCTTGTGATCGAAGTGGCATCTACCCTCAGAGGCTGCGCGATCTGGTGGCTCGTTCCCAAAACCCAGTCTGTCACGTATTCCACCATTTTGTTTCTGAACTTCATTTCCTAAACACCCAAAAGACAAAATGAACGAACTATTTATTACATCTGACATTTTGACAGATTGGATTATAACCTTTTAACAAATTTTAGCAGAAATTTGAAGTGATTTTTTCATCCAACTTTATTATTAACAATATTATATTTTTTTTAGAAGAAACAATGTTTTAACCCTTCACCCCTATATCGATATTACCAAAAAGCCGCAAGACTAACACTATCACTATCTCGTAATATACCAAGAAAATATACCCATTTCATACAAATCATACAACTACTATATAAACAGAGTGAGACAACAACACAGTTAACGATCACGTGCACAAACGCGACTACACTCTCATCGCAGACACATATGTGCTAATAGTGAGTGTAAGGGTTAATATAGGGCTAAAATCTTAAAAAAACGTATTTAATCAAAAATATTCCATATGTCACAAGATACCTGACAGATCTCGTCCAAAAAATTCAATTAATAATTTAATTGACCACCGAAAAAAAGACTAAAAAATAAAAAAAGATTTTTTTTTTTAAAGAAAAAAATGATATTTTAATTGAAGCGTCGTCACAAAGTAAAAAATAATCTTAGCTATATTCTGAATTTAATTATCTGGAATAAAATGACAGCTGGGATCAACTTTTTTTAATCCAAAGTGAGTTTTGTGAGTTGAATCCTACAGAATTTCTATAGCATACAAGCTTGCAAGATAAAAAACGTCGATCGCAGCTGTCACCTTAGTCCAGGTAATTAATAATCAGAGTATAAGGGTGTCGCTGCAGTTCGTTGCCGCTTCTTCTCTTTTAAACAGCAGTATCACGTTGCGAAGTCGTATAAATACATACAGTACGAACTGGATTAAATTTCGAAGAACTTCTAAAAATGTTCTCCAGTGGAGCTTAATTTGAATAGAAACTTAAATATTATTATAACTGACCTGTCTAAAAGCCAAATCGTCTCGCCGCCTCATCATAGCTTCAACGACTTGGCATAGTTTGGTTTTTATATGCACAGATAACACCGTCATATCCAAATGGCGAACATATCTACAAAATTGCAATATATTCAATCCATACCAATAAATAAATTAGTAATGTCTATGTGCGATTATAATATAAATGATAAAAAATAAGTTGTATCTATATAAATAAAAATTAATCGTAGAAATGAATGATGAAATTTTTTGTTTGTTTGAGTGAGTCCCAGATTATTTAGGTTCACAATTGGGCCCGGTAGGTGGCAATGGGAATGGGTCCTAGATTTTTATTTTTTCAGGGCAGGACAACGTCTGCCGGGACATTCTAATTTTTAATAAAATTAACTGTGTTATATAATTTCTGTTATTAGTGAAAATAAAAAATATGTAGAAAATGACAATTACCTTACTATAGCTAACATTAGGCCTTCGATAGACGTAGTGCTCAAATGCTCGGAAGGTTGAACACTCTTCTTATTATCTAATATACTCTTCATTACGAAAATTGTGTGCTCCACAAATTGCGTGTTTATATCGGTTAACATTACCTACAAAAATAAATACCTATAATCAGCGCGTTCCAGTAGTAGCTCATAACGCACAAAATGCTCCGCTGGCTGTTCCACAAGGCGACCGCGATCGTTGTGATCGTGGCGAGAACGTCACTAATGACGTCATCATTTTTGATCACACAACAACCCATGTCGAATAACCGTTCCACTTGGATTTACTATTGCAACGACGGCAAGCAAGCGGGAAAAAGTCGCGGTCATGAACGTGGTCGTTGTGAGTCTCTAATGGAACGTAGCCAATTTTAATATATGATATTAATATTATATCGTATTGAATATTCACAATATCAACACAATCGTCAACTACGTCTGCTCGGGTCGCACACTCAGCGATGACGTGCGTTATTCGTTTCATTCCTACTACGCGTCGCTGACAAATATGATATAGCTCATAGCAGCTGCGTTTCTCCTTAGCACTTACCGTTATATTTTGACTAATTTAAACTACCTCTGAAAATAAACCCACGTGTTATTCGCATGTAATAGTTATATTACTATAAAATTTGATTAAAATCCCTTAATTAATTGTTGTGTGAAGGAGTGATATTCATCACAATCATAAACAAATCATCATCGTCACAAACTTTTTCATTTATCACATCAATACTCTTTTTTTCTGCTGAAATAGACTCACGAGTTGAGATTTATTTTTCTATTTAAATATTACTATGAATACATCATGGCCGCAAACTGTTTTACCGACAGTTTACGATTTCTTTACCTGCTGGTGTTGATCAAAGAACTTGTCGATGATAGCCTTGATTTGATCAAATAGTATAGGATATAATGCTGGGGACATCTCTCTGCCGACCAATTCTTTGACGTGAGTCTGAATCTGCTGACCGAAGCGCTCATTACTGCAGAGCAGTAAACGAAGGAGTTGTCCGATGAATCTGATATAAGAAAGGCTTTCAGATAATTTCATTACTTAGGGGTACAATACACTGCAAAATTGTAAAATGGCGTATAATCAAAAATACTCCTTATCTCAAAAGCAAGAGAATGTTATTAAAACCAATTTTCATTGAAAGTACTTTTTTTACGTTCTTTGATTTTTTTCAAATTTCACGATGAATGCAATTAAATGATATGAATGTAAGGTTCAAGTACTACGCCAACTAAGTGATTGGCACTGCTAGGAACAAATTAGGAAATATTTGATCCAAATAAAAAAAGTCAGTAGTTCAGGCGATAATCCCCTGTGATCCATAGACACACATCGCAAAGAGACCATAGAGATTCCTTTTTAGCATTATAATTGAATATAAAAAATATTAAAAACACTCACTGTGTCACAGGACAATACTGCACTTCTTGAGAACTATTCGCCAACACGTTGTACTTTCTCGAATCTATTGAATATAACACATTATAATATTAACATTTTAATTTATTTATACTTCAATGTATAACATACTTGATTATGTTAATATTTTTTAAAGTAAAAGAAGTATGAAATCAATCAATTATCATATATGAAAAACTTTAAGCCTGCTCGCTATGTTTATAGTTAAATTAAGATGTCTTAGTAAATAATAGTCATCTATTCTATCAATTAGTAATTAAAGGGCTAAACATAATTCTCTTTAATATTTGACTGTTTCAGTCGAAAATATTGTTACAACCTAGGCGCCGACAAAAACAAATTCACACCTGCATATCTGTAAAAGCACATTTATTACCCGTCGGCATTTGAACTAATAACATTGAAACTATTGTAATTATTTTATGATCGAATCCTTTTGTTTACCTATTTATTGGCATACAGCCTATTGTTATATTGTAATCGTTTGCAGCCACCTGCAGCTGTAATCATTAGCCAGGTGTTACGGATTTAAAAAGTACAAGCTGATTCTAAGAAATTCGGTCACCTTGCCGGGCGGGCATTTGGGCAGTATAAAGCGATGGCCTGAGGGGGGGAGAGACAGTCGAGCAAGAACCACGATCGAAGCGAGACGTGTGTACTACAATCGGTAATCTATTAGTGACGGACTTTGCGCGTTTTATTGAATTGCGACCTTCTGCATTACGTTTGGATTTATTGTGTTCAGTTATATTTAGACCTGCGTTATACGTGTTTGTATAGTTCTAATAAACTCTATGATAATTCCAACGGCATTTTTAATTCGAGCCTCGCATTCGTAGCAATATGTTTCAGAGAACAAAATGTAAAATAAGATAAGAATAATCTGTGATGCTATTTGGGCATGTAGCTTATCAGAATCAAGTTTTTTTACAGAGTAGTGCCAGTAACCTTCTTACATGATATTACCCCCTCCACTTACCAGTTAAAAGCAACAACTAAAAACTTTATGGCAAATAAAGGCAGGATTAAAAGAATAAGTTTCTTTGTCCATAGATACATTGTGATTATCTTTACTCCTATTCATAATCAAAAAAAGGAAAAAGTATCTAACCGTGTCCATATAAATGCGACCAGTTATTCGAAGGCCTCCTTTGTAGGCAGACTCCACCCAAGGCGCACAAGAACGAGGTTATGTTCGCCCACTCTTGGATTTGCATCTGAAATATGGTGCATTCACGATTAAAGGAATGAGTGGCTGAAGGAGTTATGTCACATTTTAATGATTTTTTACATCGAATTCCATTAACATTAGACCTTAAATTAACTCACTTTGTACTTGAGTTAATAGATATGAAATAGTGAATTTATGTCATCATCTGGGCTCGACATGAAACTAAATTTAGTCTCACGTTGGAGCGCATACAAAATAAATTCACTAGATTTTTATACCTAAGAGTTTATGGTGTTGACGCATTATGGTGTCCTTTGATGTACCCCACCTTGTTTGTCTTTGGCATGCTTGGGTATAATAATTTGGCACCCAGACGAATATTTGCATTAATCTCCTACTTATTTAAATTGTTTAACCCAGGTGTATTAGTCGAAATCAAATTTTTATCCGTGCAGGAACGGAGAAAGAATACAATTTCCCGCGGCCGGGTGGCCTGTCGTAAGAGGCGACTAAACAACCCACAGCCAGATGGTAGGGCATTTGCCCGACTGGATGGCTACCACCCCTGGTCTATAGTATGTCGCCATAACAACCTCGAGTTGTGTTCCGGCATTAGTGACCAGGTTCCAGTCTCCCTTAAGAGAGCAGCAGCGCATTTGTAGCACCTTTGGTGTTGCAAATGTCCATAGGCGATGGTAACCGCTTTCCATCAAGTGGTCCGTCTGCCTGTCTGTTGTACTCCTGCAATAAAAATAATAATAATAATTGAGCATTCCATCGAATTTTGTGATGAGATGTAGGCAGCCACCAATGTTCGTAGTACCATACGGCAGGACAAACTTACTTAATAAAGCGCCGATGACACAGGCCTTTACGAACATTGAACTAGATATATCAACAAGTTGATATTTTTATTTATACTGTGACTGAATTCACAAGAACTACATATTGTATTATATGTTGTGACGACTGAATATGTATATATGTATTACGAGTACCACGCTATCGTATTGGTGACAACTGCAATCATAGCGATGTTTGTAAGTTAATAAATAAATAAATGTGCGAATATAAAAAGCCAAACTCGCCAAGGACACTCACCTCGAAGTCATGCTCACTGCTGGTATGATGCGAGACTCTTCTTTTAGCCACAGCACGATGCAAGGCTTCCATCTGGCATTCGTCCATTTTGTCCCCTTGCACTTTGGGATACTTCTGCAAGAGCTTGCACAGGGAGTCCCTTGATAAAAGACGATTATCATATGAAAATATGTATGTATGATCGGCTTCCAATCGGTATTCGGGCGAATACCGAATACCAACTCATGAAAAAAAATCGCACAGTATTTAAAAATTTATGTATTATATTTCAATCACACATTTATTGATAGTTTTTTTTGTTTTTTTTTTTATTGCAGGAGTTCAGCAGATAGGCAGACTGCCCACTTGATAGAAAGCGATTACCATCGCCTATGGACATTTGCAACAAATGTGCTGCTGCTCTCTTACAGGAGACTGGAACCTGGTCACTAATGCCGGAACACAACTCAAGGTTGTTACGGCGGCATAGTCTAGACCAGAGGTGGTCGCCATCCAGTCGAGCAAATACCCTACTACCTGGCTGTCGGTTGTTTAGTCGCCTCTTACGATAGGCCGCCAGGCCGCAGGAAATTGTATTCTTTCTCCGTTCCTGCACGGATAAAAATAATATAAAATAAGTTATAACTAGAGACCTCACGAATATTCGGCTTGGCCGAATACTACACAGTATTGGGCCGAATACCGAATTAAAAAAGTGGCCGAATATTCGTGACATCTCTACTTATTAAGCTTGTTAAAGATGGATTTGCTGGTATCACATCAGCAATCTTTCCCAATTTGAGAGATCGGTTATGTCCTCAAGAAGTTTTCCTTTAACGTCAGCATTAGGTGATTGTAATTATATTAGAAAACATTCTAAGTGATGGAGCTCCCCGACCAGGATTCGAATCTTCGTCATTGAAACGAGACTCAGGTGGCTTTAGTTATTTATTACGGACCATGCACCGGAAATGCATTCTATTGTGCTGTTGCCGTAAATATAACATAACATAACATAACTTCACGCCAGTTCCCTTGTGGGGTAGGCACGAACAACAGAGTGCCATTTAGGCTTATTCTTACACACCTCACTTGCCTCTTTGACATTCATAACTCTTGTCATGCAAGCTCGTCTGTTCTTAAGGCTTCTGACATCACCTTCTGCTAGTACACGATCAATTTGATCATGGAAGGTGTGTCGTGGCCTTCCACGACTTCTGCATCCATCCACTTTTGCATTGTTTAGTCATAAACTGCCGTAAATATACTTATTAAAAATGTTCTTATTATTGTTCGTGGTCATTTGCTGTGTCATATTATAATTAATTTAATCATAAAAATAAAAAAAATAACACACTACATACTCATCCTGTATATACATAACAAAATAGAGTACAAGGTCACGTGTTAATGTTTGCTGTCCCCCTCTCACTTGGTACTAGAAATGGAGAAAGGGTAGATGTAAAAATTCAAACTACCTCATATTTGTTAATTGTACATTTTATCCGTGCAGGAACGGAGAAAGAATACAATTTCCTGCGGCCGGGTGGCCTGTTGTAAGAGGCGACTTAACAACCCACAGCCAGGAGGTAGGGCATTTGTCCGGCTGGATGGCTACCACTCCTGGTCTAAAGTATGTCGCCATAACAACCTTGAGTTGTATTCCGGCATTAGTGACCAGGTTCCAGGCTCCCTTAAGAGAGCAGCGGCGTATTTGTAGCAACTTTGGTGTTGCAAATGTCCATAGGCGATGGTAACCGCTTTCCATCAAGTGGGCCGTCTGCCTGTCTGCTGATCTCCTGCAATAAAAAAAAACTTAAAGCGCAGACTTGTAGATATATGTAGATATGTAAAAATGTATTTTGTTTGAATAAATAAATTAAAAAAAAAACAAATTTTCTTAAATAAAAAAATTAATTGCTGTTCGTTAGTATGGCTAAAACTTAAAAACGGCTTGACTGATTTTAATGAAATTTTATGTGTGTTTCAGTGGGTCGCGAGGTGGTTTAGATTCACAATAAAAACCGGTAGATGGCTCTTAAATCCGTTTTCATTAAACTTTTACAGTGTGTTCCGGTGGGTCTTTGGATGGTATAGATTCACAATTGGACTCGGTACGCGCTGCAATCAGATTCTAGATTTTTATTTTTCCTGGGCAGAACAACGTCTGCTGTGCCCACTAGATGTGTAAATAAAAAGTTAAATTCTAATATCTTACTTAAATATTAAATGTACAAAAAATATATAATTGACATTAAACCACCAGGACCCTTTTAGATAATACAAAGCCTTACCAACATCGGAATGTTTCCTCCCAAACCGGCTGCACTCCATTAACACAGTGTTCAATCTTCCTGAGCAACGCCATAATCCGTTTCTGAAGGGCAGCTGAACCTATAAAGTAGTAACAGTTCAAATCCAATTTGAAGATTTTGCAGGATACCCGTAGCACGCTTGTGGTATGCGGGGAGTAGTTCGTAGTTTTGTAGGTTGTAGTATGTATTGAAACTACATTGTCCCAATGTGATATCTTTATTCTGCGTGCGTTTTACAAGAATTAAAGCTTTATATGTGCAAATACTTGTAGCAGCGAGAGGTAGAGGTTAAATGATACTTCAGATGGCACAGAGTAGTATTTGTTGGCAACACCAACAAACAATTGAAATTTGACTTTTGTCACAACAGAAAATATCCATAGGTCGCTGGTTCATATCCGGCTCGAAGGACCATATGATTAAATCAAAACTATTAAGGAAAGGGTAAAAATAGCACTGCGAGAGATATTTAATAAATTTACTAAGATTGCACCATTACATTTCGAAGGGAAAATTTTCTGTTGTGACAAAAGTCAAATTTCAATTGTTTGTTGGTGTTGCCAACAGTATTCACTGTCTAGTGCTGATGTAAACTGAAGTGAACTGATTTATTTCGGAAACGGTAACCTTAAGTACAAATATTAACAAGTCGTACTGCTAATACAGTGTGTGAGCGGGACGGATGATGTGCGAGCGAGATAGAGCAACTATTAATATGTGCGCTCCCGCGTTGCGCTAGCCAGTAGTGAGTTGTCCGCTGCGGTGACAAGACGTGTGCAGCTCCCATACACTTAATTATCGTGCAGGCTTTCAATGTAATTAGATATTAATCTGGCAACCATGCCATTAATTAAACAGTAAAAGACAATGTCTGTGGTGCGTCTATGTTTTCTCTGTCGCAAGTGTTGTCAAGTTACCGCTGTTTCGCTGTGTCCACGTTAAATAAAAGTGTTTCCTAAAATCATTGTAAAACCCGTGATTGAATTTTCACTGTGCATTCTAAAACTTGATTTACTCTACCAGCCCACAACCAAAAATATACTACACGCTCACAAAACTTAGAATACGTGCGGTAAACAAATACCAAATGCCCAGTTTCCTTTTGATTTTCATTTATTGCATATAGGTACAATTATAGATATACCTATGTATACGCAAACATTGTGCGTACCATATCACTTTATTATCTATTTTTCTTTCTTATTAATATGAATATTTTTATTTAATTATTTTTGTTGCAATTTCTTTCCAGTACATGGCTGTGACTAAATTAAATTATTATTTTTGTACGGGTCTCTAGGTAATATGTGTAGACTCAGGGGTGGGCACTGAAAATCAGTTATGTGGCGGAATATCTTCGGAAACAGCAATACATAGAGTGTCAACCTCATTTACCAAATTGCGACATATACCTGTAAAAATATTTTGTTTCGTCTATTTTCTAATTGTCTGTGTCGCATTTGACAAATAAACTTTTTCTTTCTGTCTTTTTACCTCCAAAATCCAACCAATTCGAATACAGAGGGAATTCGGATGACAAGTGGTAGAGTTTTACACAAGTTATAATTCCGATTAGCAGTTATTGGTTGCGCAGAAAAGTGCACACCGGTTTTCAACATGTAAACAATATATATTGAACTTTATTCGCAAACGAGAATGGCGGTGTTGCTCTCTATGCATTCTTAGCTCTGTTCGGCTTACACGATTCGTACATCGTCACCCGCAACTAAAATTGGTCTATAGCGCAGGTACAGTCGGGAAGAAGTATTCCTCGTGAAAAACTATTCGGTAATGTAAAAAATAATTAAAGCACCATTGTGAACACTCCTCAAAACATTGCCTATTGCATGGAAGGTAGAGATTAGAGAGAGACGCGAAATCTGTCCAAAGTGATACTTTGAGACCATCAACAAGTGTGGAATCATCGTTTCTATCCGTGCAGTAACGGAGAAAGAATACAATTTCCTGCGGCCCGGCGGCCTGTCGTAAGAGGCGACTAAACAACCCACAGCCAGGTGGTAGAGTATTTGCTCGACTGGATGGCGACCACCCCTGGTCTAGAGTATGCCGCCATAACAACCTTGTGTTGTGTTCCGGCATTAGTGACCAGGTTCCAGTCTCCTTTAAGAGAGCAGCAGCGCATTTGTAGCACCTTTGTTGTTGCAAATGTCCATAGGCGATGGTAACCGCTTTCCATCTAGTGGGCCGTCTGCCTGTCTGCTGAACTCCTGCAATAAAAAAAAAATAAAAAAACAGCGTGACTGGATGAATACAATAACAACTTATAAATATAGTGACACTTACTTTGTATATTCTTATAGAAACAGCTTGTACCCATGTCAGGATTGGCTGCTTGCACAAGTAATAAAATTTCATAAAGTATAAATAACACACAAAATTATAATATTATTTCTTCCGCTTGACTACCAGAATCCATTTTGAATGCCTTATTTCATGTTCTCCGGATGTCTCTCCGATAGAAAGTGGCGCCTCCTATAGCGCTGTTACAGTTTATGAGCACAGGGTACCTGTGGCCGTTAGATTTTCGTCTCGTCATTATGACACTCACAATATGTACCAGGTAGACCTTACCTGGTTTCCGCATACCTCAGGAAAATAATTGAGGCAAGTTCTGTTAGGTGTTATAACTCTCTATGCTTCTTAATTCATAATAGAAACGACATGTTGTGCTAATTCCAAATGAATAGGGTAAGGTATAAAAAAAGAGAGAGGCGAAAAACAATGAAACCACACACATAAACTATACTAACAAGGCCATTTACGCACGCACGCACGCACGCACACACGCACGCGCAGACACACACGCACTCACGCCTACTAGATTACTTATCTATTATTTAATATTATTTGTAACTCGTATGATACCGGCCTATCCTAGTATAGAAGTCATCAATGCCAATAATCTTAACATTAATTGTTCATTAAATTACCAAGTATAAATATTGTACGACAATTTGGAGTTGACATACTGATATTTATTTTTAATTTACCACGCTTTTTCGATCCCTACTTTTATAAGTCAGTCTGTGTTATACTTCCAAGCTATTTATTATCAACTGTGTATAAGAATTTACCTACAGGTGTGGAATAATTTTCACACTCAATTGTCGCAAACAATTTTTACATTCCTCTTTGTTACAGCCCTGTGACGCCTATATCATTGCGACCTTCTGGAAGTTAAGGACTTCATGTACATGTATTTTGCATACTGTATAACTAAAAGTATTGTGAAAGGAAAAATAATAGAAGATTGTTACACTAGAGGTGAAAGTGACATATTTAGGCAGGAGATGGTTTGGCCCACGAGCGTCGCGAGGACGCGAATAATTCGAGTGCCTAAATAGGCCTTTCACTCGAGGTTAACACTGCTTTTCATTTCGAATATGAGGAATGTAAATAAAAACTGATTAGTTAAACAAACAGCTATTTCTCTAATAAAATCAGACGTTAAATCCAGATCTAAATTTGATGAAACGTCATGTGATTTTTTTCTGTAACATTCTACCAGCCAATATTTTTTTGTCACTGATGATAGTAAATATTTAGCTTAAATTTATGTAAATTAATTAATGAAAAGTATACAATGATATTACAGAGTTGATTTTTTTAGCTGTAAAAAAAGTTGGGACATGACTCACATTCTCAACAGTAGCAGTGATGATACTGACATTCACTTTGACTCCAAAAATTCATTTTATAAAAAGATTCGTTTAGCCCAACAAGACACTAATTACACATAGACTGACGGACAGACTAATTTCATTACATTACACATTTTTGTTACATTTATTATTAGAGTTTAAGTATATAACAGTGAAGAAATTAAACTGCAAGCTATGTTCACCTATAATTAGTTTTTACATCGCGTTGTAAACCTTAGTCATAAGTCTAGTAACTGATCAAATGTACAAAACTGTTGGTGATCCTTATTAAAATAAAATCAATAAAATAAAAATGTATTATCTATGGTTCGCATACTTTTCTCAATTTTTTGACAGCAGGAAGAATCGCTTCCCAGGGACGAAAAGTGCGGTTTTCATCCCTGTGAGCAAGCAACTTCAAACGTGCCTACTATCAGAATATAAGAAACGAACATGTATTTTTGACATCTTTTTAACACTCACCTGTAGTCAGGACTGTGGAAGTGTGAGCGATCTCTTGGAAAACCGCGTAATTGGGCAACAAGCAAGTGGCGGTAATCTCGTCGCTGCCACAACGTATATCGGCCTCCTGACAGAGGAGAGCGAAGCAAGACATGGCCACTAACACCACGTCCGTATCGATGGACCAGAGGCACATGAAGAACACAACCTGAAACGATGTTTGAACCTCAGAGTGAGTTGGTAGCTTTCAATAACATGAGTTAGAACAGCTGCGATGAAAATATGATGTTTGTGTTTATTACTATTAATTTCTTGCATTTATGTCTCGGAGACCAGAGGGCCTAAAGCGGTCGTCATTTTTTTTATTTTTTTATTGCAGGATATCAGCAGACAGGCAAACGGCCCACTTGATGGGAAGCGGTTACCATCGCCTATGGACATTTGCAACACCAAAGTTGCTACAAATGCGCTGCTGCTCTCTTAAGGGCGACTGGAACCTGGTCACTAATGCCGGAACACAACTCAAGGTTGTTATGGCGACAAACTTTAGACCAGGGATGGTAGCCATCCAGTCGGGCAAATGCCCTACCACCTGGCGTTTTTGGAGCGTCTTTGGAGAATCGCTTACTGAAATTAACACGTGTCTAGATATACCGGTAGTTTTAAGACACAATATAAAGTTCCACCTTATGTTAATACTTGTCATGCTCATCACATGAATCTTGCGATAACGACCTCTTTAGGCCCTTAGATTTTGTTGAGTTGTTTATGGATCGTTAAATAAAAGAAACGAGAAACGCTCTAACGTATCATTTGATGAAGTCAACTCAGGAGATTTTGATAAGAGAAATACGTCATCCCTCGAGTGGATAGTGAGTGAGTATTTACTGCACCAAAAGCTGTCGAAAAGCAGACGTCATGGATCTGTCATACAGTTTGATTTTATAGCGTTATTCCACTGAATATGATACTGTTTTAGGTATCTATATTTATGCACGACTAATCAGTGTACGCCTATAGAAAATGTCGGATGGGATCGATGATGACGGAGAAACACATATTTAATCACAATTTTAAAATACTGTTAATGCCCTTGGAATTATTAGAGTTTATTAGAACTATACAAACACGTATAACACAGGTACAAATATAACAACACGCGCAAAGTCCGTCACTAAATAGATTACCGAATTTACACACGTCTTGCTTCGCTTGTGGTTATCGCTCGACTACCTCATCTCTCAGTTGGGGCATTGCTTTATACTGTACCAATGCAATATGTCCGCCCGGCCGCGTGGACCGAATTTCTAAGAAACAGCTTGTATTTTAAATCCGAGATACCTGGCAGTTACAATACACAATGGGCTGTTTTTTTAATCACACAGTAAACAAAAGAAGCCACATGCCGAAAGGTAAAGAAATGCAGGTGCAAATTTGCCTTTGTCGGTCGTAACAATACATACTCCCATCAAAATTTATATATGGAAACACAGCAGTTATCATAAATTATTGCTATGTTGCGAAACCTAAAAAATTAATATTTACAGTTTTACACAACTCATAATTCCGATCGGCAGTTAATAATATAATCTATATTGAACTTTATTCGCAAGCAGAAAACGGCTGTATTGCTTTGATATGCATTTTTAACTCTGTTACACTTACACGATTCGTACACTGTGGCGCGGTATTAAAATTGGTCTACTGCGCAGTTACATCGGGAGGAAGTATTGGTTGTGTAAAACTCTACATAATTTCAGGAATAAAGTAATGCGTAAATAATGACCATATCTCCGAATTTTGTAATAAACTTAAATGGTTGCCAATTCATCTTCGCCGGAATATTCACTTACTCTCCCTTCTGCACAATATCCTTTTCAATCCCTGTACTCCCCCATATTTAAAGGAACTTTTTAGTTTCCTCTATCAATCTCATTCGTAATTTGCGCTCAAACGAAAATCTTCTGCTAACGATACCTAAACACACTTAGTCCTTTGTAGGAAACTCTTTAGCCGTACAGGCTGTTCGCCTGTGGAACTCCCTGCCCTTGATAATCAGACAAGCTACATCCATTTGTACATTCAAACACTTGATCACTGACCATTATTTGTCTGAATGAATGAATAACTTTATTGCACATACATTAAAGTACAATGGGCAGTCTTATCGCCAAAGGCCATCTCCTCCAGACACAATTATTATTTATCGACACCAACTACATTATTTACTGACTTCATGGAAGATTACAGTGTGTACATTTATTTGCATTCGTCATAATTATATTAAGTAACTCTGTCTGTCTGTCTGTCTGTTCCGTTTTCACGGAAAAACTACTGGACCGATTTGGCTGAAACTCAGTATATATATATATATTTTCGATGCCGAGAATGAACATAGGATATTTTTTATCCCGAAAAATAGTATAGGATAGTTTCCGGGATAAAAATATATTTGTCTTTTTATTTGTTATCCTTTTATGGAAAGACTATTGGACCGATTTGGCTGAAACTCGGTACATATATAATTTGAATACCGAGAGTGCCCAAGGGATACTTTTTATCCCGGATAATGGGATACATTTTGGGATAGATTTATGTAAAGTTTATCCCGGAAACTAGGACAGGTTTTGTGATTTTGTCCATTTCGTCCACTGGGTCCACTGGGTCTACTGGGTCCACTTGGTCCATTGGGTCCACTTGGACCAATGTGTCCACTTGGTCCCCTTGGTCAACTGGATCCACTTGGTCCACTGGGTCCACTGGGTTCACTTGGTCCACTGGGTCCACTGGGTCCACTTGGTCCATTGGGTCCACTTGGACCGCTGTGTCCACTTGGTCCCCTTGGTCAACTGGGTCCACTTGGTCCACTGGGTCCACTGGGTCCACTTGGTCCACTGGGTCCACTTTGACCACTGGGTCTACTTGGTCAACTGGGTCCACTGGCTCCACTAGGCCAGTTGGGTCCACTTTGTCCACTTGATCACTGGTCCCTACTGGACCCAGTAGGGTCCAGTTGGTCCACTGGGTCCACTTGGTCCACTTGGACCATGTTATCTATTTTGTCATTTTTGTCAAGTTTTGTCATTTATGTAGTTTACATATAAACGGGGGTGGTATAGTTTGCGATATAAAATGAAGTGAATCTTTCGGGGGCAAATACATACAAATTTAATACAATGTAACCTGTACCACTTGCTTTTTAAACAAGAGATACGCACTAGAGGTTGACCCGCGGCGCAGCCGCAAGGTAAACTCTAGTGGAAATATATTTGTATTAAATGTCTAGGTTTAAGTTATGTTGAACAATAGAGTTTTCATTCATTCATTCAAAGTAAAATTTTGTAATCAACTCACCTCAAGTTTGATATGTGCTTGTTTACAAATAGGTATCTGTGAGCCGACGTTCGCATACTCTTTGTTCTTTGCCAAGAACTCATTGCGACAAGTCAAGATGTCGCGAAGCCATCGCAACACCTCGCGATAATTGCATATCTGACGTTGTATTAATTTCTGGCTGATGTTGTAGAGTACTTGAGAACTGTTAATAGAAAGTTATATTTAACACTCCTTATGTTATGTTTTTGTCCATGCAGGAACAGGAGGTAAAGGGATTGAATTTCTTGCGCCAGGGCAGCCCATCGTAAGAGGCGACAAAACAACCCAAAGCGAGATGTTAGGGTATATGCCCGTGTGGATAACTACTACCCCTGGTCTAGAGTATGCCGCCATAACAACCTTGTGGCCAGATTCCAGTCTCCCTTTAGAGAGTGGTAGCACCTTTGGTGTTACAAATGTCCATAGGCGATGGTAACCACTTTCCATCAAACGGACCGTCTGCCTTTTAGGGTGTTTCAAATGTCGCCATTTTGGGAAGCTTTCAGAATGGGTTGACCTCACACAAAAAAATTAGCATTCTTTAAACTACAAATACACCCAGCAAATGTGACTTTTTAATTTATTCCTACCGCTTTACCCAACTAATAAAATTCCTCCCGATGTACCTGCTACCTAAGATCGAAGTTTCCAGCGCTACTAAAGTTGGCAGTAGACCAACTTCAGTAGCGCGAGAAACTTCGACCTTGTGTTGCGAATCGTGTAAACGGAGCAGAGCTAAGACGCATATTTAGTAAGCAACGCTCTGCCATTTACACTTTATAATAAAGTTCAAAATAAATTATTTTCACGTCTTAAACCGGTCTGCACTTTTCGGTGAAAAATAAAAACTGCCGATCGGAATTATAAGTTGTGTAAAAATACATAATTTACCAAATTCAGTATATTAAGTATTATTTTGTCTCCAGTGATGAAGGCTGGTTTCCGCGGCGGTTCAAGAGCTCATATTAACCATATGTTGCGATGTCATAAACTCCTGACACAGTAACAATATATCAAGCTCATAGTAACCAAATGAATCGTGTCCTCTGACGTCAGAGGTAAAACTTACTTGATATCCCAGAAGGTATTAAGGGGCGCCCCGGGATTCCACATATGTACCCTATCCGGTCTATGAAGGGCTAGCAAGGCGTCCATGGCCCCCTGGGAGATCTCGCCCATGCCCGTCTGGTGGACCAACGAGACTAAGCCGTTTATTAACTCGGTGGTAGACGATTGTATCTCTATGCTAGAACGGCCTGGATTCTGTTTGAAAAAAAATCTATAGTATTTTAAGGCTGTAAACCATGGGTTCTCGTAGAGAGCTATATTGTCCCTAATGAGCACTGGAGGCTTCTATAGAAGCGGTGGCATTTTCGGAAGCAAAAGAAAAGCCTTTAGTCAGTCAAGAGGAAAGATAGAATCGACTGATTATAATTTTCACATGTAAGAATGTTAATCTTTTAAAACTGAAGTCCATACATCATAAAAAGTATTTTCGAATATAGAAGGTGGCACAGAAGTAAAAAAAATGAACAGACTAACTATTAACAGTCCATCATATCTATCAAACAGTTAACTATTAATCGATTATCTTATCTAACAGTTATATTATCTACAGTCTATCTTATCTATCAATCATTTACCTTATCTATTAATTGACTATCTTATCTATCAATCATCTATGTTATCTAAAAGTTATATATTAATCGACTATCTTATTTATCAATCGTACATCTTATCTAACAGTCACCTATTAATCGACTATCTTATCTAATAGTTATTTATTAGTGGACTATATTGTCTATTAATCGACTATCTTATCTATCAATCGGCTATCTTATTTCTCAATCGTGTATCTTATCTAACAGTCACCTATTAATCGACTATCTTATCTAATAGTTATTTATTAGTGGACTATATTGTCTATTAATCGACTATCTTATCTATCAATCGCCTATCTTATTTCTCAATCGTGTATCTTATCTAACAGTCACCTATTAATCGACTATCTTATCTAATAGTTATTTATTAGTGGACTATATTGTCTATTAATCGACTATCTTATCTATCAATCGGCTATCTTATTTCTCAATCGTGTATCTTATCTAACAGTCACCTATTAATCGACTATCTTGTCTAATAGTTATTTATTAGTGGACTATATTGTCTATTAATCGACTATCTTATCTATCAATCGACTATCTTATTTATCAATCGTGTATCTTATCTAACAGTCACCTATTAATCGACTATCTTATCTAATAGTTATTTATTAGTGGACTATATTGTCTATTAATCGACTATCTTATCTATCAATCGACTATCTTATTTATCAATCGTGTATCTTATCTAACAGTCACCTAATAATCGACTCTCTTATCTAATAGTTATGTATTAGTTGACTATATTATCTATTAATCGACTATCTTATTTATCAATCGTGCATCTTATCTAACAGTCACCTATTAATCGACTATCTTATCTAATAGTTATTTATTAGTGGACTATATTGTCTATTAATCGACTATCTTATCTATCAATCGGCTATCTTATTTCTCAATCGTGTATCTTATCTAACAGTCACCTATTAATCGACTATCTTATCTAATAGTTATTTATTAGTGGACTATAGTGTCTATGAATCGACTATCTTATCTATCAATCGGCTATCTTATTTCTCAATCGTGTATCTTATCTAACAGTCACCTATTAATCGACTATCTTATCTAATAGTTATTTATTAGTGGACTATATTGTCTATTAATCGACTATCTTATCTATCAATCGACTATCTTATTTCTCAATAGTGTATCTTATCTAACAGTCACCTATTAATCGACTATCTTATCTAATAGTTATTTATTAGTGGACTATATTGTCTATTAATCGACTATCTTATCTATCAATCGACTATCTTATTTCTCAATAGTGTATCTTATCTAACAGTCACCTATTAATCGACTATCTTATCTAATAGTTATTTATTAGTGGACTATATTGTCTATTAATCGACTATCTTATCTATCAATCGACTATCTTATTTATCAATCGTGTATCTTATCTAACAGTCACCTAATAATCGACTCTCTTATCTAATAGTTATGTATTAGTTGACTATATTATCTATTAATCGACTATCTTATTTATCAATCGTGCATCTTATCTAACAGTCACCTATTAATCGACTATCTTATCTAATAGTTATTTATTAGTGGACTATATTGTCTATTAATCGACTATCTTATTTATCAATCGTGTATCTTATCTAACAGTCACCTATTAATCGACTCTCTTATCTAATAGTTATGTATTAGTCGACTATATTATCTATTAATCGACTATCTTATTTATGAATTGTGTATCATATCTAACAGTCACCTATTAATCGACTATCTTATCTATCAATAGTCTATATTATCTGATGATTATCTATGTTATCTGATCATTACCTACCAATAGTCTATCTAATATAATACCTACACTCAACATAAGCATGGGATCTGCATGTATTAATTTAACAATCAGAAGCAATAGATTCCTATAGGCCGGCATTTCTTCAGATTTGTTGAATTTGGATTGCACCTCTTTAGACTTTAAGGATAGAGAGATCATTCGTAGAGGAGTGTGGACTACGTAGCCCTGAAAAATACACATTTTAAGCTTAAACTGTTCATTATTAAAGATCACAGCACAGTAATAATACTTGTTTAGGCTCAATAATACTTAGAAATGGTTCGATATATGAAGAAAGTACAAAAAAAACACGTACCTGCGTGGCTTTGTTTGAAGTGTCAGTGAACATTGCTCTCAGTTCAGCAGCTCTTGGATACAAAAGTTCAATTTGAGGCCACCAAGGAAGCCGTGGTTGTTTTATAATTCTGCGAAATATAATTTTAAAAAAAAACAGTATTTTTTCTTTCATTGTAGTGCTCTTTGGTGGTGGTTATTATGGAAATAGTGCTTAATGGGAGGCGAGGGCCAGGAGTACCATCATACAGGGTTTACCTAGTTTGGGCTCCTGTCCTTCCCATTTAATTAAGTTTATCAAATTTTTGTACTCTTTAAATTTTGTTTTTCTTTTTATGGGAAGTAAATAAATAATTTTTTACGACATGTCAGTGTACACTCTTATTTACTTACTAGGATATGCGCGCGGGATTCCCGGGACACAATGTAAGCTATCGTTTTAGTGGATAGTGGACTATCCGTGCAGAAACGGAGAAAGAATACAATTTCCTGCGGCCGGGCGGCCTGTCGTAAGAGGCGACAAAACAACCCACAGCCCCACTGGCTGTGGGTTGTTTTGTCGTTTTGTTGCTATATATATATATATATATATATACATACATACATACATAACTTCACGCCAGTTCCCTTGCGGGGTAGGCACGAACAACAGAGTGCCATTTAGGCTTATTCTTACACACCTCACTTGCCTCTGACATTTGTTTGATCATATTTGATGATTATATATATATCAGACGAGTGTGCATGACAAGAGTTATGAATGTCAAAGAGGCAAGTGAGGTGTGTAAGAATAAGCCTAAATGGCACTCTGTTGTTCGTGCCTACCCCGCAAGGGAACTGGCGTGAAGTTATGTATGTATGTATGTATGTATAATTTTTTATGTTTAATTTTCATTTGTATTTATATCTAGATAAAAAACCTAGGTTTTGTATTTAATTAATTGATATAAGAAGCAAGTGAGGTGTGTAAGAATAAGCCTAAATGGCACTCTGTTGTTCGTGCCTACCCCGCAAGGGAACTGGCGTGAAGTTATGTATGTATGTATGTATGTATATATATCATCAGTGACAAAAAACTACTGGCTGGTAAAATGCCACACAAACTATTGTGATGCGGTATTCATTGTGTAGTGACATATAAAATACACTTTTGTACCACTTTTTAAACAACACAGCAGACATTAAGTGGCGAATGTCGCCCATGTAGAATAAAACGGATACACTTAAGGAGTCGATGCGTTGCCGACTTGTTGCGACTTTAGATATCCGTTTTGCGCCCTAATATTTTATATAGACAGCGCCTTTGTAGCGACAATGTTACTTTAAAACTTGTGTGCATACACTCATGTAGCATACACAAACACACGTATCGGCTATAAGCTCAGTGCAAATCTTGTTTGCTGAAAATTCAGCATACAAATACTCAAAATATGCCTTTATTTTTAAATACATATAAGCAATATAAGTACGTCGTTATTTTTCCTAATAATTTCTTTCTTTCTTACATGGTTTTCGACTGTGCAGTGAATAGTAAGGTCACTTTCACGTTCACTGTAAACTATCCTACTTTTAAGCATACTTGTCGCAGCAAGAGGTAGAAGTTAAATGATACTTCAGATGGCAGGGAGTAGTATTCACTGTCGAGTGCTGATGTGAACTGATTTATTTTGGAAACGGTAACCTTAAGTACAAATATTAACAAGTCGTACAGCTAGTACAATATATAGCTCAATGTGTGAGCGGGACGGATGATGTGCGAGCGAGATGCAGCAACTTTTAATATGTGCGCTCCCGCGTTGCGCTGGTCAGGTTCGTCGTCCGCTGCGATGATTAGACGTATGCAGTTCCCATATACTAATTCGATTATTTAATACTAAGCTCTCGTGTTCCAAAATCGGCTTCCTTTAGCCGGCTCCACTTCTTAGACTGTAGACAAGACAGAACCCCCATAGCTCTTAAGCTCTGGCTTCTGTCTACCTACTCAATTTGTGAAAAATGTTGATTTCAAAAAGGTTAACTAACTAACATCATCTCAATGCTTGTGTGTTTTAGCCTATAAACCGAAAGCAAGTGACATTTCGCTATCCTCTGCAATCTCTTTGACATTGTTGGCTTTGAAATGGATATAAGACATTATAAAAAGCAAATATTCATTAACTTAAAACAACCACTTACCTAAGAAGCGAATTCATTATGACATAATGATAAGATATGTGAGTGTTCAAATTCAGGCACACTTTAAGAGCATCGTTGTTGTGCGGCATTATCCGGAACAGAGAAACGAAGCAGTCCGTCATGAGATCCAATTCAGAGTACCCGGATATCGGGTTACCACGAATATACGACTTTGACGGATTGAAGAGCAGTGACTGAAACGAATGTACAGAGAACGAATGAATGGAGAACGAACGGAAACGAACGAGTGAATGGATCAATATTACGAACATATTGTTACAACTCAGGTCCCGACAAAAACCACCTGCATATCTGAAACAAAACACCTTTTATTACCTGTCGGCATTTAAACAAATTGTAACTCTTTTATGATCGTCTTCTTATGATAACTTATTGATAAGCATACGTTTCAGTCCATTGTTTTATTGTACTCTTTTATGGCAGTTTGCGGCCGAATCATTAGACAGGTGTGGCGGATTAAGTCGACTTAGATACGGACACATTGCATTTGTGCAGTATAAAACGATGACCTGATGGAGGGGGAGGAGAGTCGAGCGAGAACCACGAACGAAGCGAGACGTATGTACTACAATCGGGAATCTAATAAGCGACGGACTTTGAGCGTTTTATTGTATTACGACCTTCTGCATTACGTTTGGACTTGTTGTGTTCGGTTATATTTGTACCTGTGTTATACGTGTTTGTATAGTTCTAATAAACTCTATAGTAATTCTAACGGCATCTTAATTCGAGTCTAGCGAGTCGTAAAAGTATATATAGACTCAGTGGATTTTGTTGAAAGCAATTTTTGTTAACAGTAGTTTTAAGAACTAATACCTTGATTTGCTTTTAATTTTTCATATTAGAATTTAAAAGCTAGAGGGAGGCACTTTTTGTGACTTAGGAGACTTATCTCTTACTGACATAAACAAATCATTAAGGAATACTATTATGATTTTTAAAGATTTCAAACAAGTAGGGTCTTTGTAGAGTCTCCACAGATTAGTGATATACGAGTTTTCAATAACTTAAAGTCAAAAACACAATTGTACAGACGCTAGGTTTTTTTTAAATTATTATTATTAACAACTCTACAGACTCGAGTTCTGTACCCTTTTTACAACTTAATTTCTAGATTTAATTTTTTAAATTTAACACGCTTATTAGTTATTTTGGTTCTTGTGTGTGACAATAATTTATTGATTTTTGTATTGAGGTGTAATGTATCTTACGAATAACTTATTATATTAATTTATTCTAGTTTTAATACTAAACTTATACTAATGTAGAGTGTATCTGTTACATGTTGTGAGGAAATGCATATGCAGTGTGGGCCTTATATCTATACTTATATATATTGTCCTATCTAATGCCATGTGTGTTGTTTTTTTTTTTTTGTTGAAACTAGGTTTTAATCAGTGGACTTGAATTTTGGTCATTGTACACAATAAAATTTTAAAAAAATAGCAGCTTTAATAATAGAATAAAGAACACACACCTTGAGATCATCTTTGACAGATTTGACTAGAGTAAAAGTGACATTTCCAGAATCAGCTATATTTAAGTACGTGGATGCTTTACATAATTTTACACAGGTCACAACGGCCGCTTCGGTCATTTGTTTTGAATTATTTTGAGGACCTGAAAAATCATATTCAAATATTAAATCATGAAATGATTGTAAGTGTTTTAAATTGGTTAAAAGTAAAACTTTTAAACAATTGTAATTAGAAATAAAAGAGTAAAGTACTATTTAGATAAATATGGGATGAAATGTGTAAATGTATATCTCCAACCTAAGCAAATTACACTTCTGTTATGAGTAATATACAACAGACCACTATGAGGCCGATCTCAGACACCCACACTATAGTCGGTCTTTTTGTAGTTTTTTTCGTAATAATAATCGGCAGACAAACACACATATTGTATATCCCCAAATTAAGCAAGTTATGCTTGTGCTATGGGTAATATACAACGGACTACTCTGGGGCCGATCCCAGACACTCAGACCATAGTAAATAATGGAGAAAACTCGTTTCCAGAATTTACCATACCAGGAATCGAACCCGGAGCCTCCGTGTTGCAGTGAGGTAAGCCGGCAAAGGCTTAGCCCGCTCAACCATAAAGGCCGTCTTTGATGATGATTTGATTGATGGGACTCACCATTGTTACGTAAATGGGTGCAACTACACGCCCAGTTAAATTCATAAGTTTGTCTATTATTTTTTTTTATTGCAGGAGTTCAGCAGACAGGCAGACGGTCCACGGGATAGAAAGCCGTTACCATCGCCTATGGACATTTGCAACACCGAATGTGCTACAAAAGTGCTGCTGCTCTCTTAAGGAAGACTGGAACCTGGTCGCTAATGCCGTAACACAACTCAAGGTTGTTATGGCGACATACTTTAAACCAGGGGTGGTAGCCATCCAGTCGGGCAAATTCCCTACCACCTGGCAACTTGTACATAAAGCGCACACTTTAAGCATCTTCGTTAAACCCTTTTGGGTTTTAAGATGTAGATATGTAAAAATGTATTTTGTTTGAATAAATAAATTTAAAAAAAATACAAATTTTCTTAAATAAAAAAATTTATTGCTGTTAGTTAGTCTGGCTAAAACTTAAAAACGGCTTGACTGATTTTAATGAAATTTTATGTGTGTTTCAGTGGGTCTCCGGGGTGGTTTAGATTGGAACCGGGGAGACTGGAACCTGGTCGCTAATGCCGGGACACAACGCAAGGTTGTTATGACGACATACTTTAGACCAGGGGTGGTAGCCATCCAGTCGGGCAAATGCCTAGCACCTGGCTGTGGGTTGTTTTGTCGCCTCTTACGACAGGCCGCCCGGCCGCAGGAAATTGTATGCTTTCTCCGTTCCTGCAGGGATAGTAATTCCTGCCGCCTCGCGACACAGTGACCAAGTCCATACTTGAAATGATTTTGGTATACATGTCCCTTTGACGCCGTGGAGTAGAATATTGATAATAATTATAGTGTTGTCTTATTAAGAGAGTTGGTCTGAAAGAGAGTGTCGGGGTGAAGGTAAGGAAAGGAATGCTCCGGTGGTTCGGGCATGTGGAAAGAATGCATGATGAAAGAATGACTAAACAGATATACAATGCAAAAGTGGATGGATGCAGAAGTCGTGGAAGGCCACGACACACCTTCCATGATCAAATTGATCGTGTACTAGCTGAGGGTGATGTCAGGAGCCTTAAGAACAGACGAGTGTGCATGACAAGAGTTATGAATATCAAAGAAGCAAGTTAGGTGTGTAAGAATGGGCCTAAATTGCGCTCTGTTGTTCGTGCCTACCCCGCAAGGGAACTGGCGTGAAGTTATGTATGTATGTATGTATGTCTTATTAATTAATTGTTATGCCGTGAATTAATTTGAACTTTTATGACATGGAAATAGCTTTATAATATAAAATTGTATAATATGGAAATACTCAATTTTCTGAAATAAGTGAACTATTATAGTAAATAACGTATAGTATCCAACCGGAGTATCTGTGTTCCAGTAAGGCCAACTGGCAAAGGCATAGCCAGCCCAGCCAAAGATATGTCAATACAAAGAATATAGATCTAAAATATAATACTTTTCTAAATGAGAAGGATTCTATGACTTCTATAATGATTCCTCTATAAATGTATAATTTAGAAATTACCTTTTTCAAACTAACTTTTTTAACCTGTATCCATAATCATCTTAAACTAAACTCCCTGTACTACGTATAACATAATATTCTACATGTTTTGTTGTATATACTTTTCCGAGTACAATATAACTCAAGACAATGTACTACCACCCTTCAGCTCACTATTAGCACATATGTGTCCGCGATGAGAGTGCAGATCGCGTTTCTGCACATGATCGTTTTTGTGTTGTTGTCTCACTCTGTTTATATAGGATTTGTATGAAATGGGTATATTTTCTTGGTATATTACGAGATAGTGATAGTGTTAGTCTTGCGGCTTTTGAAAGAGCTGAAGGGTTAAAGTAATTTTTAACTTATCGTAGTTTGTTTGTATATCATATGAAAAAAAAAACGCAAAACTTAAACGCGTACTTGAAGTACATACACGCCATTACGCAGAACAGAATAATAAGTTTCGTTATGTCGTATGTATAGAGCTGAGAGATGAGAGTATTGCGCTCTCGCTCTGCCCCGCCATCCGGACTCATATGCCATCTCTTTCGCACCAAATGCTGTCAAGTGTAATAAATCTCGCCCTTACCGCCATTTTACCGAAAGCAACTTTTGTAGCTAAATACTGTTTTGTTATGAGTATATACATACATACATATATACATAACTTCACGACAGTTCCCTTGCGGGGTAGACACGAACAACAGAGCGCCATTCAGGCTTCTTACACACCTCACTTGCTTCTTTGACATTTATAACTCTTGTCATGCACGCTCGTCTGTTCTTAAGGCTCCTGACATCACCTTCTGCTAGAACACGATCGATTTGATCATGGAAGGTGTGTCGTGGCCTTCCACGATGCAAAAGTGGATGGATGCAGAAGATCCATCCACTTTTGCATTGTATATCTGTTTAGTCATGAGTAATATGAGTTTATGAGTATATGTAATATATATTTAAATATTATTTTGTTTTACGAGATTCATTTTTTGATTCAAATTCAGCGGTAATGGCTCAAAATGTTCAGACTCATGACTCAGATGTGCTGCGCATTCACGGCGCTAACTTCACTCAAGACGCATTTAAGTATTGCGCGTAATACACTGAGCGACTGCAATTTTTGGTATTGCCCTTCAATAGTAATACTTACTTAAACCACGTTTAACTGAATCTATGAAGAACTTCTTTTTTGTATGTCTCGGACTGCAAGGGGCGCCACTATCAGCGTTTACTATTTCTTCTAGAACTTTCTGAAACAAAAGAATAAACGAAAAAGAAAAGAAGGTAGTGTGGAACTAATAAACACAAGAAGTTTGGCAAATTTAAATTACTTTATTAATAATACAAGGCTCTGTGAGGTGACGAAATTTTTTTTTAGCTTAAAAATGCTAAAAAATTAAATTAATTGAAAATATACGACATACCCATCTAAAACTACTTAACAAGCCTTGTTCAAATTAATTATATCGAATAAAATTCAACCAAATAACATTATATTTTGAAAATCAAATACTGTTTGTATTTGATTTTCAAAATATAATGTTATATATAGCTTAGTGACCTTTTATTCATAATATTAAACTTACAGGATTTAGAACCAACAGCATTATTTGTAGCGGCCACATGGCAACTCTGGATTTCTTGTTATCTGAGAAACTATCTTGTAGTACGTCGAACAGAGTGTCGCAACATTTGCTCAACTCGTCGTTAGGCCGACATTGAAGTTCAGAGAATTCCTACAAAAAAAATGCATATTTTTGTTTATAACTCCAGAAACTAATTTATTTTTACATACAAAGAGCCCTTTCATCTGATATCTATTTACTCCCTTATAGATAACAGTTTTACGAGGTTTAGAAACTTTAAAAAAAAAGTATTACAATTTTATACAAATTACTAGCGGCCCCGTCAGACGTTGTTCTGCCTTTAAAAAATAAAATTCTAGAACCCGATCCCAGAGCCACGTACCGGTTCTAATTGCGAATCTAAACCATCCGAGTACCCACTCAAACACACAAAAACAAAATCACCAAAATAGCTCCAGGTGATTAGGATTCCAGAACCCGATCTCAGCGCCACCTACCGGTTCTAATTGTGAATCTAAAAAAGTAATATATTTTTATTTATTCTAAGTCATGACAAAATAAGATTAAAAATCTTGCCAAAAAATTAAAGTTTATAATTAACAAATAAAAAAATAGGGGTTGATCGTAGAGGGGCGAAAATTTAGGGTTGTATGTATTTTTTAATGTTGTATCCTAAAAAAAATATCCAAAAAATAAAAAATAAATTTTGGGGTGGACACCCCTTATCACTTAGGGGTTTGAAAAATAGATAGTAGCCGATTCTCAGACTTACTGAATATGCATAAAAAATTTCATAAGAATCGGTCAAGCCGTTTCGGAGGAGTATGGGAACGAACATTGTGACACGAGAATTTTACATAGAAGATAATTGCGATCGGCAATTTTCGCTTACGCAGATAAGGCAGACCGGTTTCCGTTTGCATTCATACTCTCCATCCCGCTTACACGATTCATATGCTGTGGTGCACTACTAAAATTAGTCTACTGCGCTGGTACATCGGAAAGAATTATTAGTTTTGTAAAACTGTAATCCCCCCCCTCTTCCTAACAGTTTTAGGAGGTTTATAGAATCTTAAAAACAAATGTTATCCATTATCACATTCAGAATGCGATTATGAAAACACTTTTTTAACGAGCCTATAAAACTACAACTATCATGAATATATAAATATGCAATTACTAATCGTAATAACTTAACTTAACTTAAATAGTCTCTTAACTTAAGACTGTAAGTAGAATCAGCCTTCTGGGTACCGTACCGTGTTAGAGGTAGGCACCAGCACTCCGATCACCTGAAGAGTCAATGAGTCGTTTTGATTTTTGGTACAGGCTTATGGCCTCGAGATTCCACGGTCTAAGTGTTTAAATAGCAACCGGCACAAACATATTACTTTCACAGAGGATTGCATACCTGCGCCGCTTGAGTGATGCAGCTGTTTCCGCCGCCGAACCGGCGGATATAGACGTGTTTGGTAATTGTCATGCAGTCATCGTGGTAGTATTATTAAAATATTTTTTAAAAATATTGTTACATTCCGACAGTGAATGCACACCTGGTTTATTACCTTCCCCGCATTTTGAATTATTTTGTTTACTTTGTGTTTAAAATTTGCAATTAGACAACAGCCTATTGTTATTGTATTTGTTTATGACCGCAGGTGTGCGGATTACGGTTTCTCGGAAACTGTAGTCCACGCGGTCTATTGTGGTATTGTGCAGTTTACTATAAAACGATGCCCGAACGAGGGGGGGCGGGGGGGAGGTGAGGCAGTCAAGCGAGGATTACAACACGAGCAAGACGTACATTCGATAAGCTACATAGTGACGGACTTTGCGCGTTTTATTGACTTGTGCAGTTTGTACTGGTTGCGTCCAGTTATATTTGTACCTGTGTTATACGTGTTTGTATAGTTCTAATAAATTCTATAGTAATTCCAACGGCATTTTAATTCGAGTCCCGCACTCGTAACAATATGAACATAAAACGAAGCGAAAGGTGTTTGTCAGGATCGTGGCAAGTGGAAAACCACTGTCTCTGCCTAGCCCTATAAGGAACTATGTATTTGAAATTTATAGACACGAATTACATATGAGTGGGCTAAACTTTATGTTTCTAGCCATGTCAGTTCCTAACACAGAATTCACAAGAGGACCATAAGATCCCTTCCACCTTTAGGTAACAGAGGCCGAAAAATAAATTACCTGAGGATATGTATCCATCCAATTCCAAATAGCCTTCTCCAATGATGTAACTAAAACTATATGCGCTGATTTCCTTAGCAACTTAAATTTTTGTATCGACTCTACAAAATGAAACATAAATTTTAATACAAACACCATTAAGAGAAACAGGAAAAGTAAATCAAATAGGCCGTTGTCTCGTCGACGACACGACTCAACTGGCTAACTTTGAATCCTGTAGTAATATTACCTGTTAAAAGCCGTATAAGCCTCAAAATATCGACATTTATATGTTGTATTAACTCTATATCTGTATAATCGGGGTTTTCTTCTGAGCTAGATGATAGTTCCTAGAATAAAAATCAAGATTAGTAAGGGTAAATTAGCTTTGAGACGTTTTTGCGTTTGTAGTAGTACTTGTATATTAACAGGACTTCTACAGTTGAAATTTTGTATTAAGCATGATGTTTAATATTAATATTTATTATTTTAATATCGTTTAACATTATTAGTCTCATATTCAATACCTACCTATAAAAATATATAAAGTATTAGTTTATTTATTTATGTGCTGACAGTACACTACTACAATGACACAAAGAGATCGCGATAGATTAGAAACATTTGAAATGTGGTGTTGGAGACGCATGGAGAGAACAAGTTGGAAAGAAAAGAAGACCAATGAAGAGGTACTGGATATGATAAAGGAGAAACACACAATTTTAAAAACTCTGGAGGAAAGAAGGGGGAAGATGTTTGGCCATTTGCTACGACACGACACCTCCTTATGCACGTTAATCGAAGGCAAAGTGGAAGCAAGTAGAGGGAAGGAAAGACCAAGGCGTTCATTCATGGATCAAATAAAAGAAAAAGTGGGTGTCGTGTCTTACATAGAAGTAAAACAACTGGCCCATAATAGAGACGACTGGAGGAGGCTACAACGACAAGAGCATAGCTCTTAAATGCTTGAATAGATGATTGATTGATAGTATATTACTACAAACCCGAAAATGTCTCGTAGCGAATTTACCTGTAATCATCACTGCCTTTGAACAAACAGAAACCAGCATTAACCCTTAAGACAATTATCGCTATACTTATCGATATACCAAAAAGCCGCAAGACTAGAACTATCACTATCTCGTAATATACCAAGAAAATATACCCATTTCATACAAATCATACAACTCGTATATAAACAGAGTGAGACAACAACACAATTAACGATCACGTGCACAAACGCGATCTGCACCCTCATCGCGGACATATAATGTGCTAATAGTGAGCTAAAGGGTTAAATACTACTAGGAGATCTCGATACTTCCATAGTAATCCGATAAACATACAAGTGCAAATGCAAGCATTCATTCATCACTCGCTAACGCATAAATTCACTCACTCGCTCAAAAACAGAGGCACTCACTCATAACACACATACACATATGTGTATATTAATGTTCGCAGAATGCTGTCGGCGTTAGTACAGTGCTGTAGCATGTCCAAGACCTTTATGGAAGCACCCACGTGTCTAAAGCTATTGTCCACTAACTAGCCCTTGTTACAGGACTTACGCATGTGAAAATGGCTTTTAGTAATCTGCGAGAAAATCTCTAGTGTATCTGTAAATATTAACATATTTTCTCTTACCTGTAACCGCGCGCTGATTCTATTAAAAACTGCGTTAAAAAAATTAAGACTTAATGCAAACAAAACCTTGCTAGCTAATTGTTTTAGTAGTGTGTTATTCACTATTCCCTCATTCCGCATGTCTGAAATAAATGAAATAATATTTTTATTTTTGAAAGTGGTAAAAAGTGTGTCTGCTGCTATCTCTCTAATAAGGGATTAGGGATTAGGTTAAGAGTTTTCACATACCAATAAACTGGCAAACTTCTCTAAGTAATATCTTGACATTCATAGCCTCCTCATACTTGGCTGTATCTTTGGGCTGTGAACTTAGGCATATCTCCAATGTATCCAAAACTATCACCAGACTGTCATGATACCCTTTCTCCAATTCTGTTTGGGGACGGTTGACTCCACTTGATATTGTGGGTTGGTACTGTGGAACATTGCTGTTTATAGGTTTCAGTAGGTAGTCATTGTGACAAAATACGGTACATATTTGAAAAAGTATTAATTTATTTCAAAATTCAAAAAGAAAATTATTTATTGACTTAAAAGGAGACGCACTATATAAATATAGAAAAAAAATACATAATAGATAACACACCATGATCAAATATCAGACGTGTTAAAGAGAGGTCAGGTAAAAAGCATCTCAAATAAACATGCATGTATAAAGAGGTTAATGAAAGTAGATGATGCGAAAGTTGTTTGTCAGGATCGTCACAAGTGGAGATCCATAGTCTCTGCCTACCCCTACGGGAAACAAGCGTAATATTATGTATAATAAATTATTATCTGTATGCGATATGAAACGATCTGATACGAAATACCAACTACAAGTGTATTTCGTATCACTAGTCTCACTACTTTGTGACATGATTAGATGTGATATACAGAGAGATGTCAGTGTGAGCCACATAAGGATTCCGTTTATTAACCTCAATCTCGGAATATATCCTAAAATTTATACTTACCAATTCATTAACTCTCTGTAGTATCTTGGTAAGGCCAGCTATAACTAAAGAAAATCTGTGTCGACTAATTTGAACAAGACAGGCTTTGCACTGCTCCTCATTGATCCTGGAGTGCAGGTTCTGGGCACCGGTTTTGTAAGGAAGCTAGTAAAAAAGGAAATAAAATGTTATAACATTTCTTATTAATTACTAAGGGAGCATACATAAATTATGTCACATGATAAGGAGGTGGGGGAGTGGGGGTCGACGAAGTGTGACCTTGTGTGACAAGGAGTGTGAGGGGTCCTAAATTTTGTGATGTCACATTTCAAAATCTAATATATTAAATAAAGTTAAAATTTCGTGTTTTAAAAACATGAAATTTGAACTATTAATGAAAAAGTTTTAAAAATTTCTAACTCTGTCTGAATCTGTATGAGCATATTGTTTAAAGTATTAAGAAATAATTTAAATAAATGGAAATAAAACTAATTACGGAACTGCTGTTTTAATTTAATAATTACTTGATGTAAAATTACAAAATATGTGATGTCACACTAGGAGAAATCTCACGAACATGACCAGCTGTTACAAGAACGGAGCAGGGATTCAAGTTTTTTTTTTTATATTTGCTTATAGGCAAACTGGCAGACGGGTCCAGTTGATGGCAAGTGGCTACCGTCGCCCATGGACATTTGCAACATTAAGGGTGCCGATGCGTTGCCTACCTCGTTGAGAATAAAAATCTGTTTACGCCCTTTTTGAAGAGCCCCATATTGTAGCGCTCTGGGAAAACCGCGAGAGGGAGCTCATTCCACAGCTTGCTCATATACGGTATAAAGGAGTGAGCGCCACATACAGTGGATAACTTTGTCAAGGAAGTGTGGATGAACTCCGAGTCGCCGGCGGGCAGTGTCGTGGTAAAATGGCGACGTAGGTACCAAACCAAACAGTTCCTCAAAACACTCCCCATTGTCCAGATGGTAGAACGCGCTCAGAGCGCCTACGTCAAAGTCATTAAATTCATGTGATGTAAATTGTGGATGGCCCCTAACACTATTTTTAGCATGGTATTTAAAATATCATGCCAAAAAATTACGCTAAATATTTAAGCAATAATAAATATTCTATTTGTATGTGTAAAAATGGGCCTAAATGGCGCTCTGTTGTTTGTGCCTACCCCGCAAGGGAACTGGCGTGAAGTTATGTATGTATGTATGTATTTGATTTATTAAAAATATGATGTTATAGCTTGCTACACTCATACAAAATCTAAGTGGCTTCTCTGTTTTATAAAATGAAAAAATTACCTCAATTCTTTTGACTATCACCTATCTTACTTGTTTACATACATACATACATAACTTCACGCCAGTTCCCTTGCGGGGTAGGCATGAACAACAGAGCGCCATTTAGACCCATTCTTACACACCTCACTTGCTTCTTTGACAGAAATAATTGAAAGAATGATGATGAGGATCAACTAATAAACAATCAGTTATTAAAGCCCAAAAAAGATGCATAAGATCCATGTTTGACTTAAAATCAACTGATAGTTGTAGACCATATTTTAGCAAATATAAAATTTTGACACTTCTTTCTCTCTATATCATGGAAATAGCAATGTTCATTAAAGATAACCCTAATTTATTTCAAACACTAGCACAAGTAGTAACACATCAAAAACTGAACTCATGAACAGAGGCATAATTTGTATGGCTCCATTTACAATAAGTTACCTCAAAACTGGAGAGATTTAAAGTGTGACATATATAAACAAAAATTAACAACATTTTTATTAAATAAATGCTATTACAAATTATATTATTTATATATTAATGTGGTATTTAAATATTAATAAAATAATAATTGTAGACAATAGTTAGTGTAGTAATTATTATAGTAATGTATGTCTTTGAAGACCAGGGCCATAAAAATGGCCCGGACATTTGGAGGGCTTGCATGGGGCCATGGGAAGGCCAACACGTAGAAACCCCTTGACAAACTTAATGTAAATGTGGTGTGACACTGACCGGCGATTATCCCTGTCTACACTATATAGTAATGCACCCAAGGACTAGCCCCGGCCAGTGTAGGACTATTGTGGGAAATGAGGACAAAAAGTCCCAGGCTATTGGGGTGAACTGCTAGTGTACTAGGGGTCTGGGAATATGGAGACTATGGTGTTTGCCGGTCGCAATGTTCAGGGAACATGGAAAATTATTATTATTATCTTTTTTTAAAGTTATAATTATGACATTGTTTGTAGGACATTTAATTATATTTATTATTGTAATTTTTCTAACTGGCCAAACATAATGCACTTTTACACCATCATGCATACTCTGATATGTAAATACTCATGTTTAAGAAATAAACAAACAATGAGTTTGAGGAGGTGGTTTAGAAAACTAATGAGGGACCAAAACCATATACTAAACTGAATGATTAATTAGTATGCCAAAAAAGATGGACGAATTTTTAAACAAGGGTTGTATAAAGGTATACCAGATTAGGGATGGTATAATACCAGCCAGTCCATAAATATCTTACTGCTTTGCTCAGGTCTTCCAATTTTAAGGGAAAGCACAGTATACCCACCATTCTTGCCCGAGACAGATTAATGAGTTTCACATATCAGTTACTTCAATGTGCAAGTTTCAACACAATGAATTCTCCACCATCAACAAGTGGTAGTTGTACCAATATAATATTTCATTTGAAAAACTACCTAAGTGGCATATGCTGCCTGGTAAGGATTCGGACTCACATTATTAGTGACACAAGCATGTTAACCACTAAGGTACAATAGCATAACAAACGCAGAATAGGAGGGTATGGAACGAAAATAACTATGTATTAAGTTCAATGAAAAAAAAGGTGAAGGAAAAAAAGATATTAAATACGTAATATTTGCCTTAGCCAAATCTATATTAAAGAGCCTTAATTTAAATATATTTTCCAGAGCAACATTTGGTTACAAGTCAAACTTAAAGCGTACAAAAGAAAAATTAAAATTTTAACGTCGCACTACTCGAAAAAGCTTGTTTTAGCCGAATATTATTTGTAGTATATTCTAAAGTCAATCTACGATTAATTATTGTTCTAAAATACAAGCTTAAGTTTTGTTAAAGTATAAATGTATTTGGTATTTAAAATGCTGAAATCCAGAATAAAATCGATTTGGTCTGACCCAAAATGGATGGACCTTTAATTAATAAATTAAAGTAAAAGTACAATAGTTACCTGCTCTTCAAATCGCGCGATGAGGGAATTAGCCCATTCTCCAGGTTTTTGAGTGCCCATTTTCCTAATATTCGACGTATTTAAAGTGTAAATAAATTAAAAACAACAAACTATTCCTTGCACTCCATTTCCGTCAATCGGTTACGAACAGTGTTGCCAGTGGCTACTGGCTACTTCTCTTTTGTATATAGCGAATTAATAATTTATTATATGAAAATATCCGACAAGAGTTATGAATGTCAAAGAAGCAAGTGAGGTGTGTAAGAATAAGCCTAAATGGCGCTCTGTTGTTCGTGCCTACCCCGCAAGGGAACTGGCGTGAAGTTATGTATGTATGTATGTATGTAAAATATCCGAATTACCAAATGCTATGTTACTTTACAAAAACTACTGATTTGAACATTACCAGGCCTAAAAAAATGGCTAAGCAGATCCTTACTAGAAAACAGTTTTTTAATTCAAATTATAACTTAAGATAGCTCTTCATATAGCTAACCTGGAAAGCACTTACAGTTCAACACAGCTATAAGGCACAAAGTATTTAGTTTTATTAATTATGTGTAGTCGCATTTATTTCCTTTTATAGAGCCTTAAATCAAAAATAAGCAAAATTCAATCAATAAATTAGACGTTGCGTTCCGTATGAATAATAGGTAATTTGTTTAAAATAATAAAAATGGTAACATTGTAGTTGTTTTTTAAAAATGACAGATTTTTAATTTGACTGAGTTTGACATTTAAGTAATCATTCTGCGCGTTTGCCAAAAAAGTTGATAAGTCGGGTATTATTTTTTATAAATTTCTAATCCAATAACTCAATTTCATTGTAATTTTAATTCGCGTTTCATTGCTTAATTAATACATTTCAAGATGATGGTAAGTTTCTCTACATATTTGAACCGGGGGCTTAGTTTTACGACGTTTTATATATATTCGGGGGGCGTCACCGATAAGCGAATTTAAAGTTTAAAAAATATTATAAGTACGATTAATTTCTCTGTTTTCTTGATGTCTTTTCATAATATATGCGTCATACAAGCTGTTTAACAACTACAGTCCTTAATTTCAAAAGCTTTTCTTATTAGAATCACATAGTGACGTGGTTGCTAAAATTATTGTTAATTATGGTTAATGAAATGATACAAAAGAATTTACACATTACAGCGGCCTTCATAATTAATGTTTTTACCCGTGCCTAATTTAAACAGTGAATTGTCGTTTTGTGCATAACTTTGTACACTCATTATTTAAAAATTTAGTACATCTAATATTGTTTTTGTTATGCTGTTTAACTGGTAATTGTATTAATGCTATACATTACCTTATTTTAAGAAAACTAATATATTAAAAGTATTCGTCTGCACTATTGTTAAAGATTTAGGCTGTGCCAAATATTATTAAAGCATTAAAATATAATACTCTTAATGCATAGCCACATTAATGTGTATATACATTATCTGGTAATATTTAACATCATTAACAATGTCGCATCTCGTGTAGCGCATATCGCTCATGACCATATTTGCATGAAAAAGCCTAAATATTCATCACTATCGCAGATGAAGCCCCACCTTCAACATTACTCATAACTTGACTAATAGGTATATGGCCAGTTCTTGCATCTTAATCCATTCACATGCCTTGCCATTGGGAAAGAAATTACATTACATGGAGTATATGTCAAATTTCAACCAGTATTTGAACATATAACTTATTGAATGGTTAGTAAAATATAGAAACCAGCTTATAAATAACAAATGTAGTAGTAAATTAAAACTCTTCAAGTGACTTCACTCACATAAACTCCAACTGTATATTCAAAGAAAACTGTCTCTGTGTAAGTATAAATAATTGATAATAAAGATTGATATTGTGCCACAAATACTAATAGTGACACTCACACAAGAAAAACAACTTTGAAAGTCTAAACCTACATTATGTGATGGTACTACAGGTGAATCTCGGCTAATTTTTTTTAGTCTTAATGAATAAGTGCATTTTCAAATTTATATTTAAACAAAGTGATAATGTTTATACAAATATTAAGTGTATTTTATAAGTGTGAAAAAACATCAATTTATTTTTGTTACTCTGTTGAACTCTAAACTCAAAAGAAAGGCATTACATTACTTTCTTAATATGTTTTAAAATGTATACAAATAAATGTTGTTCTAAACTTTAGTTTGTACCTATATTTGTATAAAAAAGAGGGTAGACTGACTTGTGTGTTGTTGTTCGGCTGTTGTCTTTCAGGCAACCTCAAATGTGAGGCTTATAGGCATTTTAAGATCTATGTTATACACCATGTAATTATCATTCCTATAAAATTTTCTTACACTGCCATAGATATGCTCACCTGCTTAACAGATATTTTAAAAAGTTCTTTTCAGAGCCATAACATGTATTAAATTTCAAAATCTAGTAACTGACAGTTTTTTTTAATTCTGTGCATTCATAATCATACTATGGCATAATACATTTGCCAATGTATTCTGCGTGTTAAAACATGTAAACCTTATACATTTTTTGATTGCTCCCAATAGGTAAATAATTTGAAATGGTGGTATATTAGATTTTGTGATGTATTTTGTGCTGTTTTATAAAATGTTTTGGGAATCAGTTGCTAGGTTTTGAAATTACACACTTGATATTCATTACTGCTTTACTGTATATTTCATATTATTGCCATAAAGTATTTCATGTACTCCACCAGGACTGTGTGGAAGAGACCAACCATGATCCTCTCTCAGTGCAGCCTCCTTCCACTCCATCATCGGGAGATCAGAAGATAGATAAGAAAAAGCCCAATGAGAATGTGTCCTTGGCTGATAACAGCTTGTTGGTATGTTGTTATTTTAGGCATGTGTGAACTGAGAGCTACATCAGAGATAATGCAGTAAATCCCAATCAGATTTAGCAATAATTCTCTATGTGCCACCAAACTGGGCACATTAAAGGGGTTTATAGTACACACAACCAAGGGATATACAATGTGAGTCTGTCCATACTCTGTCTGCCGATTACTGTTATTACTTAACATTTAATAAAACTACGTTTTAACGGTTTTAAGCGCGGTAATTTTATTTGATTTTGGTTTTTCCGACGTTTCGGCCACTTTTCAGTGGCCGTGATCACGGAAGACAAAGATGTCAAGTGTCAACGAGTATTGTTAAAGTTTTATTTAGCCTACCGCCAACTTATTAATTTTAATGATTAAAACTTACTTTAGCCTACCGCCAACTTATTAATTATAATGATTAAAACTAATAAGTTGGCGGTAGGCTAAATAAAACTTTAACAATACTCATTGACACTTGACATCTTTGTCTTCCGTGATCACGGCCACTGAAAAGTGGCCGAAACGTCGGAAAAACCAAAATCAAATAAAATTACCGCGCTTAAAACCGTTAAAACGTAGTTTTATTATGTATACAAGTCGCGAAAACTTAAGAAAATATTACTTAACATTTATCAAGTAATAGGGTTTTCTCAGAAGCTAAGCCCATGGAAAGTTTTGACCCAAAAAACCTATTTTCCAGAATAAAAAGTATATTATGTCCATTCTCATTGTTGAGACTACATAGTATATACCAAATTTCAGCAAAATTAATGTTGTGTTTTTTTCTTTGAAAGTGTAACAGACAGACAAACAAATATTTTCGCATTTATAATATTAGTATGAATATAGAAGTGATTTACATAGTATTTAGAATCTTATGCATTACTATCATGCATCTCTATTTCACTAAATATAGATGAATTTTTATAGGCATTTAACAAGTATTTTTTAAACAGGTAGATATATCAGATGCATTGAGTGAAAAAGAGAAAGTCAAATTCACAGTCCACACAAAGACAACTCTACCAGAGTTCCAGAAATCAGAGTTCATTGTGGTACGTCAGCATGAAGAGTTTGTATGGCTCCATGACAGATATGAGGAGAATGAAGAATATGCAGGATATATTGTGAGTATTTTATCAATTTACAAAGAAATATAGTTTCTGCACTTCCCTTGTAACAATTTTCTGGTTTTTAGGAATCTATAGTAATTTCCCAAAAATATATTAACTTACTGCTGAGCCTCAATGACTCACCACCAAAATGAGAATACTCCACTCCTTTCTGCTCAGTGTTGTCTCCCAGTATAGCCTTGGAGCCCGAGAACATCAGCCACCACTACGTCACTTCAGCAATATCTAGGGCGACCAACTGGTCGCCTTCCTATCAGACGACCCAAGTAGCCTCTTTTCACTTCACAATCTCCATTCATTTTTTGTAGGTACCCAAAACAGCACAAGAGATGTTTTGCTCTCGCCTCTAATATTGGGCTTATTCAGCACCTCTTCTACTTCGATATTTTTACGGATCCGCCAGTTGCCATTGCTCCATGGTATTGGGCCTAGGATCCCAAAAATAGACCATTATAAAAGTATCCATCCATCTATCAGTCATTATTCTCAGGAAATATTAGCTCTATGAATGAAATTTGTCAGTAAGTTGAACTCTAGCAGTGGATTGATTGACTAATGACAAAAGGTTCTTATAAATATTCAATAGCAAAATTTTGTTAGAATAAAATCCTTCAATTCATATCAGATACCACCAGCGCCCCCACGGCCGGATTTCGACGCGTCTCGCGAAAAGCTGCAGCGACTCGGCGAAGGAGAAGGCGCTCTCACAAGAGAGGAGTTTCTCAAGATGAAAGAAGAATTAGAAGAGTGAGTTTTGGTAGTGCTAACCTTTGCTTTGAGCAATTTTTTATTTGTTTACTAGGGCATTCCATCTGCTTTTGCATGTTTGTATTGTGCATCCCTCTTGCACACCGTTGTGGGAATCTGGTATAAGCTCCTGGTCGAAGTATTCCCATAGTGCTACAATATGGAGTTTTTTTAAAAAGGTCATAAAATTTCAAACTGGCAGCGTGTTGGTGACGACTTAGGTGTTGCAAACACCCATATGCGACGGTAACCGCTTTCCATCAGGTGTTTTCGCTGATCAATTTTCAGACTTAAAATCTGTGATACATTTTATCCCGGGCATTTTTTCGGCATGATTTATGATGGCCAGATTAAAAATAAACATTGATAGCAAATTTTGTATAATAAAATGTGTGATATTTCTTATCCCGGGAATCCCGCGGAAATTTTTCTAGCAGTGGTTTGTAGTTGTTCGGGTGCATAAAAAGTAGCTTATTCCGGCACAGTTTTCACTAAAACGATAGGTTACATCCTTTTTTAAATGCTGTGGTACTCTGTGTCCCGAGAATCCCGCGGGAATTTCAATTCAAGTGTGGACGAAGTCGCGGGCATATCCTAGTTTATCACAAAATTATGACTATTTATTTAGAGTGATTGCAAGATTTTTTAGGTTCATATTTTTAGAATAAAATCGTATTTTTTTAACCCTTAAAAGGGGCCAAATTTAATATTATTTTTGTCCATAATCTGCCAGCTGCCATCAAAATTGCCGCGCCAAAACCAAGAGAATTATATCGTCTCTTTTACTCTAATACAAATTCTATGTAGTTACAGGGAGAAAGCATCAGTTCAATGTTCGTTTCAATTATCTGTATTTGACTACAAATTTGTGGTGTTCCGCCTTAAAAGGTTATTAATATAATATCTTGCTTGTCCAAACAAGTGATGTAGTAACTTCTTTTACAGTGAGTATTTGGCAACATTTAAGAAGACTGTGGCTATGCACGAAGTTTTCCTACAACGTCTGGCGGCGCATCCCGTCTTTAGGAACGACTCACACCTGCGCGTTTTCCTGGAGTACGAACAGGATTTGTGCGCGAAACCGCGCGGCAAGATGGACCTCATTGGCGGACTGGTGAGTGAGTTTACAATATTGAGTGAGTGGGAAATGAGTTTATTCAAAGATTAATGTTCAAATTATAGTATTGAGTGAGTAATGATTAGATTATATTATTGAGTGAGTTGGTTTATTATTAGTGAGTGTGTAGTGAGTGAATCTATACAAACATCGACTGTTTTCGTCATTTGGTTTGGTGTGGTTGGTGCCACAAAATACCATTAATCGAAAATACACCATTATCTTAAAAAGTACTTAATGCATATTGTTCAAACCAATTTTGGTTAAAGTATTTTCAGGTTAAAGAACTTTATTTCTCATAAAAGAATTTTTACAATTCACTTAAACTATGAGAACATTTATAAGTCGATGAAAAATAAATTGTAATTTGTAACAAGATAGAAAGCACAAATACTAAAGTTGCAGGTAGTTAGTTTGGATTTATTTTTTATACATTCAAGTTACAAGTACCTTTGAACCAAAAGAAACAAGGATATAGAATTCGTGGAAGTGTCAATGTGTAACTTGTTAGTTTTTTATTTTTATATGTCTAATGTCTTATATAATAATATTTGCAGTTATTGTGTGTATATATATGTGTGTGTGTGTGTGTGTGCGTGTGTGTGTGCGTGCGCGTGCGCGTACGTGTGCGTGCGTGTGTGCGCGCGTGCGCGCGTGTGTGTGTGTATATTATTGCAAAATTTATATTTAATTTTGCTAATTTAAAATATTTTGTAACACATGATTTTTTAGGCATTTTTTAAACACTTATGGATTTTGCTTTTTTATGGTTTTTGTATGTATGTATGGATGTATTTTAATAGCACAAAGTAATTTTTTTTCCTAAGATGCGTTCAATGACGACAACAACCGACGAGATATACTTCGGCGCGACCGTGAGGGATGTGAATGACTTCTTTGAACAGGAGACAGCCTTCCTTCAGGAGTACTACTCGCACCTGAAGGAGGCCGTCGCGAAGGTCGACAGGATGACCACCAAGCATAAAGGTACCGAGATTGTAATAGAGTTTTCTTTTTTAATACTTCTTAGACAAGATTCAATTTCGATGCGTGCGTTAAACTAACCTACCACGACTGCTCTATTCATCTATACAGATAAATAAAATTTAAGTGTCTGTTTGTAATGTCAAAAGAAAAATGTGAAAAATATCAGAATAAAAAAATTAAATAAAACTACGTTTTTACTGTTTTAAGCGCGGTAATTTGTATGATTTTTATTATTCCGACGTTTCGGCCACTTTTCAGTAGCAATGATCACGGAAAACAAAGATGTCAAGTATCAATGAATATAAAAAAAATATTCTGTCTGTCTGGATGTTCCGGCTAATCTCTGAAACGGCTGGACCTATTTTGACAAGACTTCCACTGGCAGATAGATGCTGTTATAAGAAGTAACGGAGGTTACTTTTAAAATTAGGGTTTCGCGAAAAAAAATCCACGCGGATGAAGTCGCGGACACAGCTAGTACTACAATAAATATGTAGTGGGCTGAAATCTGTTCAATAAATATAAAAAAGAGAAAAGTACAAGGGTCTAATTCTGACCAGCACATTGCGGAAATATAATTTTTGAATTTTGTCTGACAAACAGTTGGACAAAATTCAAAGATTATATGTTCACGTGTTATATGTCTCGCGTAAAAACTACTGAAAGGATTTAAACGAATACTGTTTATCTTAATTATTTTTTTCTATTTATTTTTTTATTGCAGGAGTTCAGCAGACAGGCAGACGGCCCACTTGATGGAAAGCGGTTACCATCGCCTATAGACATTTACAACACCAAAGGTGCTACAAATGCGCTGCTGCTCTCTTAAGGAAGACTGGTACCTGGTCACTAATGCTGGAACACAACTCAAGGTTGTTATGGCAATATACTCTAGACCAGGGGTGGTAGCCATCCAGTCGGGCAAATGCCCTACCACCTGGCTGTGGGTTGTTTTGTCGCCTCTTACGACAGGCCGCCGGGCCGCAGGAAATTGTATTCTATCTCCGTTCCTGCACGGATAATAACGTCGTTCCCATGGGATATATGAATAAAGCCAAAAGCTTTGTTTGTCGCCGTTGCAATGAGGTAGTTGACACATAATGAATTCTGAAACAATGTTCATATAAAGAGTGGGTATTTAAAAGCCATATCTACACCAGAACTTCAAAATATCATGGTGGTAATAATTTTTTATTACTATTTAAACGATAATTAATATGCTATTTGACTCATTATAGATATCTATAATATTATAAAATTCTAAACATGACATTTCTGTACATCGAAGCTATTTAAAATAAAAAAAACAACTGGAATAGAATATATAAATGGAGAACATGATGCAATTGTTTTTACATTTCTTGTCTGTTTGTTCGGGATTTACGTAAAAACTACTGGGCCGATTTCGATGCGATTTTCGCTGATCGACAGCAAATTCTTTGACTTTAAATCTGTGCTACTTTTTATCCCGGGAATCCCGCGATAATTTTTCTGTGAACGATTAAAAAAGCCCACTTTAAAAAAAATGTTATTCCAATATGATTTTTTTCACTGATCGATAGCAAATTTTATATACTAAAATGTGTGATATTTTTATTCCGCGCATCCCTCGGGAATTTTCCCGGGAGCGGTTCGTTGTTATTCGGGCGCATAAAATTTTGTTTATTCTGACACAGTTTTTGCTAGAACGATAGCTTATATACTTTTTTTTAATGCTGCGCGGTGTAGGTGTATGCATTATAATGTAAATGAGGGTAGATTGAAATAAATCAGTTATGGCGTACTCGGTTGTTTCATTGTTAAGTTCTCTATAAAAATAATAAGTTTTACACGCGGTACTTTGTATCCCGGTAATTTCAAGTCAAGCGTGGGGGAAGTCGCGGGCATATCCTTGTTGATGAATAAGATGAAAATTAGTAATATTTATTTTCAGAGGTTGCAGATGCTCATATCAAGTTATCATCGTGCATAACACAACTGGCGACGAGGGAGCAGCCATCCACCGAGAGATTCCTCACAAGGGCGGCTGAGACTTTTGACAAGTGTAGGGTATGTTATATTTTTTATTTATTGCAGAAGTTCAGCAGACAGGCAGACGGCCCACTTGATGAAAAGCTGTTATAATAATCTTTATTTGCCAGCATGTAGTACAAAAGTTGTTACAATGATAAGTTGATGTCCTATACATTCTACCATTTTCATGGTGTGCAAAAAATTGTAGTGAAACACTTACAAGCCAATAGATGGCGCTGTGCAATAATTGATGTCACAAACGTTTCCCGAAACATACAAAGAATATATACAAAATTTCCACTATAAAGGCCTAGGCCTGCGAGGAACAACATTAGCCTCGCTGGAAGATCTTCCTTTAAGACGGAGGAGCATTCCATCTCGCTCCTCCACTCTACGGGGCACCCACTTCAAAATAATCATAATTGTAAATTAATTTACTATTTCTCATTTATATTATTTGAAAAATCCGTTTTCTTTAATACAGCTATAGCTATTTTTACAATCACTTAACGAAATTATTTATTAATATTTAATTATTTTCAATATTATTATTCCTTTAAATGTATATATATTACCTCTAATTTATTTTTACATAATATGTACTATGTCAATCAGCTAAATCTACATGTCAATACGTATAAATTGTAAATTAAATTAATATTATTAAATAAAAGTCAATTATATCAGTTGCTACAAATGCGCTGCTGCTCTCTGAAGGGAGACCGGAACCTGGTCACTAATGCCGGAGCACAACTCAAGGTTGTTATGGCGGCATACTCTAGACCAGGGGTGGTAGCCATCCAATTGGGCAATTAGCCTACCACCTGGCTGTGGGCCGTTTTGTCGCTTCTCATGACAGGCCGCCCGGCCGCAAGAAATTGTATTCTTTCTCCGTTCCTGCACGGATAAAATCTGCTGCATCTACTGGCGAGTGGGCACCGCACAGACTTGTGAAGTGAAGTTATCTATAAAATACCCAGCATCGCTAGAGGGCGTCACCAGTCATTAATAGGAGTCCTAAATAGCTTCTTCCCAATTTTGGCAATTTCAAATTTAAAATTAAAATGGAACTAAGTACAATTTGCATTTATGTTCAAAAAATGTATTTTGAATAATAAGGCATTGGTCGAAAGTTTTAATTAATATTTTGTATGAAAACAAGAAAGGACTGGTGGCGCCATTTGTGATTGCAGAATGGGTTACGAGTTACGTTGACGACGATTTTCGTTCCTTAGTAGAATTCTTCTTCCATGACAATAAGTAGAAATGCCATGAATATTCGGCCACTTTTTTAAATATTAGGTATTCGGTCGAATACCGAATACCATATCGTGAAGAAAATCACATCTTGCTGAAAATTGTATATATTTCTATCAAAATTTCTAATGCTTAGAAGCAAGTGAGATGTGTAAGAATAAGCCTAAATGGCGCTCTGTTGTTCGTGCCTACCCCTCAAGGGAACTGGCGTGAAGTTATGTATGTATGTAAAATTTCTAATTAAACTGCGTTTTAAAAGTGTTAAATGCGATTTTAATTATTTTTACCGAATACCATATCGTGAAAAAAAGCATTTTGAAAATTGAATATATATCTTAATTTTTTAAATTAAACTACGTTTTAAAAGTGTTAAATGCGATTTTAATTATTTTTTATTTCAATATTGCGTTTCGGCCACTTTTTAAAATGTCAGAATCAATTAAATAATCATTTAAGATCGCGCTTGAAACCGTTAAAACGTTGTTTTAATTATGTGTAGAAAAACATTTATCATCAGAACATAAGAAAATACTTGTCAAATTATTGCTTCAATACTATCCTGCTACGCGTGATTTGCACTCGTGACACTTTCCATCAAGTGGGCCGTCTGCCTGTCTGCTGAACTCTTCCTAAAAAAAAAGGTGTGTTGGAAAATGGAGTGTAAGTGGAGATCCCGTCATCTCTGATTACCTCTACGCGAGAAAGGTATAATGATGATATGTACTATGTGCTGTATAATATTTTTTGTAGAAAATTGAGGGTCGAATGGCATCAGACCAGGATTTGAAGCTGGCTGACACCCTCCGTTACTACATGAGGGACGCGCACGCCGCGAAAGCAGTGCTTGTCAGGCGACTCAGGTATATACATACATACTATTTTCTTGTCAAAAGTCGCTGCGCAATAAAATGTGAGAATAGAAAAGCGCCTAAGTCTCTCTCTGTCTCGCTTACAGGCCTAATGGAAGCCATAGTGCCGCATCAGTGTAGTGTCGATATTAATACTATGAAATAGTAGTTGAATTGTAGGCTACAACTGACGCCATTCAACGGAGGTCTTGTGAAGACTCGAAAGGACACATTCGACTATACAGTTCGCAAGAACACATAATTACTACTAAAAAACTATCAATATCCTACAACTATTGTTAATTTTAGAGTAATTTTACACATTTTTAGAAAATAAAACTGCGCAGCACCATGTCCCCTTTCGGTGGCCGCCAAAACTTCCCTAATACTATGAGAAGGTACGATTATCAATAAGTGACTCACCGCACGTGTCTCTCCCTAGTGCAGTGATGATCTATGGCACCGCGAGCAGCGAGTGTTTGACACTGAGTATCGTGTATAAAAATGTTTGCTTACTCGCATTTTATTTTCCAGAGTACTTTTTTTAAATTTTTTTTATTGCAGGAGCTCAGCAGACAGGCAGACGGCCCACTTGATGGAGAGCGGTTACCATCCCCTATAGACATTTGCAACACCAAAGGTGCTACAAATGCGCTGCTGCTCTCTTAAGGGAGACTGGAACCTGGTCATCGAATGCCGGAACACAACTCAAGGTTGTTATGGTGGCATACTCTAGACCAGGGGTGGTAGCCATCCAGTCGGACAAATGCCCTGCCACCTGGCTGTGGGTTATTTTGTCGCCTCTTACGACAGGCCGCCCGGCCGCAGGGAAATTGTATTCTTTCTCCGTTCCTGCACGGGTAAAAACTACTTGTACTTTTTATTGTGAATTAAAAATCATTTTTAATCGACTTCAAAATAAGAAATGGTTCTCAGTTTCTCCAGCCACGGATTTCAATAAGACGAGCAAAAAGAAGAAAAATCAATTTAATTTCATTTTTCAGATGTCTAGCAGCATATGAAGCGGCTAACAGAAATCTTGAGAAAGCTCGTGCTAAAAATAAGGATGTACACGCCGTAAGTATAATAATGGGCAGTTAGAATACTTATAATAACTACTAAATAACCAATGAAACAATTTATAAGGACATATTTTGACTTACACTGTTTTGACATTGACATTTTATTTCTATGCATATGGTACTTTAAGAATACTACAATCTAACCTAAAGATATATTCATGTTTATCCTAAATTAATTAAAAGTATTTACAGTGAGACCATGTCCATTAACACCGTACGTATTGTCTCTATATAAGACGTCGTCACTTCGTTTATGGGGCTAATATTATAAAAGGTTTGTCCTTTTTAGCTTCCTTACTACGACATGGCCAGTTAAGAAATTAATTTTGACATTGTAATGGGTGATTTATCGAGTGGGCTTTCAAAATCAAATTAGAAACCATACAGCAGTAGTAACTGCTATCCTATTCTTAGTATGTACACTCACAACTTCTCTCAGTAAAGACCACATGCAGTATTTGTACAGTCAGCAGTAAAAACAGTACATGTGTCTTGTATTATATATTTATGTATTTAAAAAGATATTGTTATTTTATGTTGTATTTGTTATATATGCAAGTGTTTATTTTAATGCTAATTATGTAAATATAATGAAATAGCCAATCATTTTATTCTTTCACCTAAAATAAGGTGAGTATACACAGATGGTCAGCCATGTTTATTATATTTCAACAAAAGTGTATCGCCACATATCTTTCACCCTCACTATTATACCACTTTATTCATAATTGGGCTCAGTTTGTCAAAATTTAACGACTACATTAGATTGGTTTCAAAAAAATGACATAAGACGCTTCGAGAGAGAGATATTCCATGAGTTTGCTCAGGTCCAGTCAACTTTTAACGTTTATTACGCCTGACGATACATAGTGCGAAAGAGATGGCATGCGAGACTTCTCAGTTCTGTACAAATTGCAAGTATGCATATAAGTTTTATATACACATGCTAATTCATTTAGAGTCAATGATTTATATTATGATCATTTGTAGATCGGTTTATTTTATCATAACCGAGTGCAATTAATTTCTAAAAAAAATTACACTTAACATATAAGTTTACTTATTACGAAAATACAAATTAATCAAATAATAAATACACATATTTTTATTATAATTATTCAATCACAAATGCAATATCTGTTTTTATTCACGCAGCCTTTGGAAGTACAGGAGGTAAAAGCACGCTTTATTTTATTAGTATTCTTCTTCAATACACCATTATTTTTATCCACAAATATGTGCACTCTATTCAAATTATGAATTAAAAATGCTAAGAACGAATCGCCCAGAAAAAAATCCTTGCCTCTAAATCCTTGATTTGTTCAGAATGTTGCGAGTAATTCTCTTCTTCTGTTTTGACAGAAAATCACTAGACGTGCATTTTGAATTAATTTTTTGAACCAAATCACTGTAACTTAAATTCAATAGAAATTTTTTTTTTAATGACCGTACTTTTGTTACTGATTTTAATTTTTGAAATCTATACATACTTTTTAGCTTACCGTTATTATTCTACATCAGAAAGGAACCAAAGACGAATTCGTGGCCTCCTCTAGAAATTTATTCCTTCTTCTATGCGTGTTGAAATCAAAGGCGCTGATTCAGTTGAGAATATCTATAATTTATTTCTAGATTACAGACAAGTACTTTAGGAAGTGGTATTCAAAGTTGTGTAACCTGCTTCATGTTTATTTTGTCAAATTGATGTTGACGTTTGATGGTTGAAGGTGCTATGGTAGCATTCGCGACAATGCAATTTATGAATAAATGTGTTAATTCCAGATGTCGGAAATGATTAAATAAATATGTAAATCGCTGTTAATATTGATGAATAAATGTATTACAGGCGGAACAAGCCCAAGCGGAGGCGTGTGCCAAATTCGAGCAGCTCTCAGCCCGAGCGAGGGAAGAGCTCATCGATTTCCGAACTAGGCGGGTGGCTGCATTCAGGAAGAGGTATGTCTATCTATAATAGTATAAAATTCTAAAAATGCGGTGTCTGTACATTGAAGTTATTTATTTTAAAAAAAATAACAAACGATGGAGAACAAGATGTATTTTTATTTATTTCTTGTCTGTTTGTTCGGGATGCACATAAAAATGACTGGGTTGATTTCAATGCACTTTTCGTTGATCGATTGCAAATTTTTTGTTTAGAATTCTGCGCTACTTTATATCCTGGGAATCGCGCGGTAATTTTTCTGGGAATGATCTAAAATGACTAGATTAAATCTAATTTGATCTTTTCACTTATCCGTAGTCAATTTTATGCAATAAAATACGTTATCGCTTTTATCCGTGGAATCCCGCGGGAATTTTCCCAGGAGCAGTTTGTAGCTGTCCGGGTTTATAAAAATTTGCTTATTCCGACATACGATAAAACTACGTTTTAACGGTTTTAAACGCAGTAATATATTTATTTTTATTATTCCGACGTTTCGGCCACTTTTCAGTAGCCGTGATCACGGAAGACAAATAAATTACCGCGCTTAAAACCGTTAAAACGTAGTTTTATAATGTATACTAGTCGCGAAAACTTAAGAAAACATTATTCCGACATAGTTTTCACTAAAACGATAGTTTACATTCTTTGTTGAATGTTGCGGTACTTTGTGTCCCGAGAATCCGGGGGGAATTTTAAGTCGAGCCTGGACGAAATCTCGGGCTTATCCCAGTTGTTCATACAATTGTTCATTCAGTTTGTATTCAACAATAACGTCCAACAGATCTGGTTCGAAGGACCAAAAAATGTTAATATTGTTACGAGTCGCGAGACTAATTAAAATGCCGTTAGAATTACTATAGCGTTTATTAGAACTATATAGATACGTATAACACAGGTGCAAATATAACCGAACACAACAAGTCCAAACGTAATGCAGAAGGTCGTAATTCCATAAAACGCGCAAAGTCCGTCACTTATTAGATTCCCGATTGTAGTACACACGTTTTGGTCCGCTCGTGGTTATCGCTCATCTGCCTCGTCCGTCTATCGAGCCATTGCTTTATACTGCACAGATGCAATATGTCTGTCCGGCCGCGTGACTGCATTTCCTAGATCAGTTTTCACTTTAAATCCAAACACCTGGCTAATGATAACAATACAACAATAGGCCGTAAAAGATTACAATGCAACAATGGGCTGTTTTCTAATCACAAAGTAGACAAAAGAAATCCAAATGCCGAAAGGTAATAATGTGCTTTGACAGGCATGCAGGTGTGAATTTGTTTTTGTCAGGACCAGAGTCGTAACAATATCATAATGCCGGTCTCGTTTCACTTATATAAGTCGGATTTTTATCCCGCAGAATCTCTCCATCTTATGATTTGATGGAGGCTGAAACTGAAAAGCTTAATGCTGCAGCACCAGCCTCACTGCCGTGACTATTGTGTAGATTTTTTTCTGAATAGTTCACATGTGTTACAAAATACTTATGTCTTTATGTTTTACGTGTAAGCAGTGGCGGATTTACCAATAGGCTAAGAAGGCTGAAGCCTATGGCGGCAGATATTAGAGGGGCGGCAAAGAGGCCTATTTTTTAAAAAGTGCTACATAGAAATTATGTCTTACTTAAATTGAAAGAGTTAAGAAGACAATTCTTATTAAGTACACACAAATAATGAAATGTTAAAACAATTTTCTATAATTTGAGTAGTCGCTTTTGGCTACGGCAGAGACAAACCCATCAATCCCCCCTGCTTCACAATCTACTTATTACGGGAAATAAAGGTTGTATAATTATGACTTAAGTTACAGTTTCATTGCCAAAAGGAATTACGTTTATTTGTGAACTAGGGTATCGATTTGTAGAGGTCGGTAGGGGCGGCAAAGTTTGAATAGCCTACAGGCGTCAAATGTCTTAATACGTCCCTGCGTGTAAGTGTCCTATTAGTGTTTTTTTTTTTAGTTTTATGTACATTTATTCTCGAAAATAAATATTTTTTCTTTGTTGTTATCCTAAGTACATAACTAATTTATCAAAATTGACAACAATACATTGATTTCGAACTAGAGTATTTTCTTCAAACCGTCGGATGTGGCGCAATTTTATTTACAAAAAAACTTAATTAGGTTTAGTATTTTCTTAAGTTTTCGCAACTAGTACACATAATAAAACTAGGGTTTAGTGGTTTTAAGCACGGTTTTTTTTATTAATTATGAACCTTCAGTAAAGAATTATCTAAATATGAAAACCGCTTTAGAATCCGTTCTGTGGTTAGGAGGAGTTTTTTTTAACAACTCTACGGACTCGAGTTCCGTACCCTTTTTTATAACTTAATTCTGAAGAAAGTTTTAAGTATTTATAGATGCTTCTTGGTAATTTTTATCCGTGCAGGAACGGAGAAAGAATACAATTTTCCTGCGGCCGGGCGGCCCGTCGTAAGAGGCGACAAAACAACCCACAGCCAGGTGGTAGGGTATTTACCCGACTGGATGGCTACCACCCCTGGTCTAAAGTATGCCGCCATAACAACCATGAGTCGTGTTCCGGCATTAGTGATCAGGTTCCAAGCTCCCTTAAGAGAGCAACAGTGCATTTGTAGCTCCTTTGGTGTTGCAAGTGTCTATAGGCGATGGTAACCGCTTTCCATCAAGTGGGCAGTCTGTCTGTCTGCTGAGCTCCTGCAATAAAAATTAAAAAAATGTTCTTGTGTGTGACATTTATTCTATGATATTTGTGTTGTGGTGTACCTTACGAATAACTTATTATATTATTTTATTCTTATTTTAATACTAAACGTATACTAATGTAGAGTGTATCTGTTACATGCTGGTGTTGTCAGGAAGTGCATGTGCAGTGTGTGCCTTATGTCTATACCTCTATATATTATCCTAGGTTAGGAATTAGCGGATGTACAGACAGACAGATGCGGAAAGCTATTTTTAATAATACTATGTAAACAATCCATAAAGACGAAACACACAAACTTCCAAGAGACTATGTTTTTATAAAATCGTTTATTTCAAAAATTTAAATTAATACATATTACTTGCAGTTTAATAGACCTGGCGGAATTGGAGATAAAGCACGCGCGTACCCAACAGGAACTCTTCAGGAAGTCATTGCAGGTGCTCAAGGAATGCCAATAAATTATACATTTAAATATACACTACATTAATGTTATTTCAATAGAATTTTACCGAAACATAAACAATAGCGGTTGGTGTAGTTCCCGTACAAGGACTACTCGTCTGGGGTATGTGGACGCTGGGAAGTAGGAACATTGCGGCGACTACTGCATTTAATAGATACAGACTGCTTTTTTTAAACCGCACATGACATCACAATCTCAACATGTGTTCGCCGTTAACTCAGATATATCGAGCCTTTACCGCTATTTTGCCAGGTGGTAGGGCATTTGCCCGACTGGATGGCCACCACCCCTGGTCTAAAGTATGTCGCCATAACAACCTTGAGTTGTGTTCCGGCATTAGTGATCAGGTTCCAGTTTCTCTTAAGAGAGCAGCAGCGCATTTGTAGCAACTTTGGTGTTGCAAATGTCCATAGGCGATGGTAACCGCTTTCCATCAAGTGGGCCGTCCGCCTGTCTGCTGATCTCCTGCAATAAAAAAAAAACTTGAGAGGTGTAAAGGGACACCCGGATGGAACGAAGTTCCTTCTAAAAAATAACTAATTCTACTCCATTACTACTGTAATCTTCACTAGAAGCTACGTAAGCTGAAAATAGTACGACCACCAGTCGAAGCTGCATATGGTAAAAAATAAAAAGTGTCGTGACAACTTTTCGTAAGAATTTTTTCCGTCTAGCCCCCTTTCACAACGCGCGATAAGGAACTTCGTTCCAAAAAAAAATTTGGACCTAAGTATATTTTTTGTTGCAAAAGGTATTTTAAACTATTATTTTGTTTTAAGACTTTCAATTTTATTAGACTAGACCCTACTGAATCAAAAACTAAAAGTCCTAAAACAAAATAATAGTCTAAATTAGCTTTTGCAACAAAAAATATAATTAGGTCCAAATGTCGCTTGCGATATAATGGCGGTAAAGGTTTGGTATTACTTATGATGCATATAGGTTTAAGCTCAAATAAAAGGCGACTAACGAAACTATCGAATATAAATTCGATGTTAACTAGTTACAGAGGCGTGTCTGTTTATAAAGTAATGCCAATTATTACAAAAAATAATGACAACTTTGTATATATAGGCTACGTTCCACAAGAGGCTCACATCGACCGCGATTTTTTTCCGTTCCACTTGCTTGCGGAAGTTACAATCATAAACTTCCGCAAGCAAGTGAAACGGAAAGTTTGACGGCCTCTGTGGTTCAGTGGGCTAAGCCTTTGCCGGCCTACCTCACTGCAACGCAGAGGCTCCGGGTTCAATTACCGGTGTAATAAATTTCGGAAACGTATTTTCTCCGTTATTTACTATGGTCTGGGTGTCTGGGAGCCATAACACAAGCGTAACTTGCTTAATTTGGGTATATACAATATGTGTGTTTGTCTGCCGATTATTTTTTTATTTATTTAAACTGGTGGAACGGAATATGGAGCGTTGATGTCACAAACGACGAAATACACAAATGTCATTGGTTCATTTGAAAATCGCGCCTTTTTCAATGTCAATCGATAGAGGGAATTAATGCTCTGTGATCAACGCCCCCATCGACTCGCCTCTTGACATGTGAGCGCTGTGTGATCGAAAATGATGACATCATTAGCGATCGCCATGAACGGCTGACGGAGCATTTTGGGCGTTGTGAGCTACTAACGGAACGCATCCAATGTGTCATATCAGTGTACGCAAAGTTTTCATTGCAACGTAACACCTAGAGATTACAAACAATATCTAAAACTCTTTTTGTTATTGAAAACCATAAAATAAATACCTTTGTGTATCTGTGTTATCATTACTATGCATATACATAAACTAATTTATCTATGTATGTAATTGTGTATTTTATCGCGAATATATAATATTATATTGCTTAGCTTTTTATATAAGTATTATTGTATTATATATTACACATTAAATTTATATGATTAGTTTTTACGCATGTCGTGGTCTCCACTAATTGAAGGAGCACATTGATTAACAAATTTAAGGTTATGTGTATCCTTTGTTGGAGATTCTAATAAATAGAATAAAGAAAATCATAATATGTATACGTATTTTATTATGTTTTTGAAATGTAATGTTTTGTATTATCAAAGAGACATAATAGATATAGTGAATTAAAAATAATATAATCGAATACAATGCAAGAAAACTGAACTTATTTGTATTGTATTCTACTCATAGTCCCTCAAGACTATAAGAAGAATACTGAGCCTAGATCACCGTCTTCTATGGGTCAGGTGCCCAGAAGGCTGGCTACGTTTCCTCGCTGGATCGCCATACTGATCCGTTGGCCGAGGTAAGCACTGGTGCTTCGAAACGACTCATTGACTCTTCAGGTGATCAGAGGGCTGGCCCTCTGATCACCTGAAGAGTCAATGAGTCGTTTCGATAAATTTTGGTAGAGGCTCATGGCCTCAGGACCCCACGGTGAATTATGAATTACTTAGCCATGTGTCTTATATTGAGGTCTATCCGATCCGAGCTCTATTCTCGCTGCTCGCATACCTCAGGCGATTACTAGCATTTGCTCGCGAACTATAGCAGCCTTTTTGCTGTTATTTCTTTTTCTTAGTTATTTATAAATAATGTAAACGTTGGTTTAGGTTACTCCGTAAGTCGAATAAGTATAAACAGAAAAAATAAGATTGTTTATGTTTTAGGAAAATTGTATTGAATTATTCTATACATAATGTGTAATATTCTATTTATAAGCTCACGCTTGTGTTTTCGGAGGGCTGGGCAGTGTTTAATAGGAAATTATTCCAAACGTTTTAATATACTGATTGCATTACGTATATAAAACAATAAATGAATATGTAAGCTCGTTGAAGACTTTATTCATCAGAATTCATCATGGCATGGCATGAATATGTGGGTGTATTTATGAAATTAACATCTTTTATAATTTCCAGCAACTTGTTTAATCCAACAAGATATTGTTTCCATAAGCCGCGCGCAGGTTTTTCGATGACTACTTACTATTATTGTATATACTTATGTAAAGTATATACAGTAATAAATTTATTGCAACAACTATTTATGTAACCTTTTTTGTCAACCCTACTGACCATCGACGCGTGACGTCATGAGGCCATCGGCAAACCTTCTGCGCATGGGTAGTATACTCTGTTTTTATTCGTTTCTGTCACAGTCCCTGCGATATTCTTAGGGGGCTTTTGTATATACAATTTGAATAGTCTCATCTCACAATTATTGTATATCGGCCCACTGATACGGTACAAGGTATTGAGGGCGCCTTAACAGTCATGAAATTAACACTCATTACGTTGCAATTCGCTTTGATTAAGGTAATGGCTAGCGATTCGTCGAATACTTGGTGCGTTGGCTACCGTTCTCAAGCAGAGGTTATGTTTACTCTTCATACGGTCAACCTCGCTTCCTTAGACACGACGCTCCGCTAGAGTAACATTGGCAACATATCACTCTAGACAATGACATTCCAACGATTTGTGAACAAATGTAATGACACACAAACAAACAATGCACAATATACAATGCAAAAGTGGATGGATGCAGAAGTCGTGGAAGGCCACGACACACCTTCCATAATCAAATTGATCGTATACTAGCAGAAAGTGATGGCAGGAGCCTTTTAGAACAGACGATCGTGCATGACAAGAGCTATGAATGACAAAGAAGCGAGTGAGGTGTGTAAGAACAAGCTTAAATGGCGCTGTGCTGTTCGTGCCTACCCCGCAAGGGAACTGGCGTGAAGCTATGTATGTATGTACAAACAAACAGTTCCTCATATTGAGCAAGTTACGCTCGAGTACAACAATTGGAATATCAATCGCCCGTCTGTACATCGGGGAGTGCTCTGATGAGCTATTTGATTCGGTGCCTATGTCGCCATTCTATCATCGCACCACTCGCCGGCGATTGGGGGGAGTTCATCCCCTTCCTAGACACTCGGAAGTCGGAAGTCGGAAGTCGTCCACGGTACGTGACGGACGCTCCTTCACCCCATGTGTCCAAGTTATTGAATGAACTCCCTTCCGCGGTTTTCCCAGAGCGCTACAATATGGGGCTCTTCAAAAAGGGCGTAAATAGATACCTAAAGTTTGAACGAGGTATGCAACGCATCGGCTCCCTTGGCGTTGCAGATGCAGTCGGATCTCGGCGCCCAATACAGTTAAAACGGCCCTGATATGACAAGACAAAATTGCAAGACAACAAAATAACAAATACTTTCAACTTCGGACTAATTTGGTGTAAATTTTTTTTAATAAAATATAATGTTACTTCCATAAGCGAGAGATGAATGACCAGTGGCGCCATCTACTCGTGTAGAATCAAAGATTTCATCAAAGTAACTGTGATTACTGAGCTATTGCAGTCCCTAGGATTCTTCCACCATGATATTTAGTATTTTATCGTAACATGTCCACCCCTCTAAAGATACAGGCTTATATGTTATTATTATATGTAGATCAAAGACTAGCAGATCTATTTCGGGTCTATTAAGTAGGATCGTATCTTGATCCAAGAAACAACAATGGCTCTTTAACTGGCGTACTCAGAGTAATTTAATAACAGAATACTTTACCAAAAATTTAGTCGTGTATTAAATAGTATTTCGATAAAATGTTATAAAATCAAAATACAAAGTCACAGTCGTTTGTTTTTAGTGTCAGCAACCGGCGAGTGTCAGACTTTAATTTGTAATAAAAAATAAAGTTAGACCGAGTAAATATTTTAATATCTATATTGTATTTTATAGACTCGCACATGGTCACTAGTTTTATAATTAAGTGCTGATTTTTCAATCACCAGATAAAAGTAATTCATAGATTAAAAATTTAACAATTACAGATGCTGTCACGCAACTGTCACTTTTTCATTCAGTAGAGTTATAATTGATCTGATTGATGACTGCCGATTGAAAACCCTGCCCTTAAATTAATAATGTTTTGTATTGTAATGTTCCTTAAAGGTTTCTGAGTGCGACTGTACGTCTGTGTCAATTTATGTAATTTTTTATTTCATTAATGAGGCACACCGGGTTTTCATAAGTTATTTGTTTTAAACGACATTTTGAGAATTTGTCAGAAAGAGTTTTAAATTTAAAGTGACCCAGAAACACGAGAATATTTGCAGAAGGAGAATATACGATTTCAATTGGCAAGTAGAGGGCCTAAAGAGTATGTACGTTTCCATTTTATGCATATGATGAACATGACAAGTATCAACTTGAAGTGGAAACTTTATACTGTGTTACAACTACAGTATATCTATACTCGAGATTTTAATTACTTGGACTAAAATGACAGCTGTGATTGACCTTTTTTTTTTGTGTTGTAAGCTTGGACCATAGCTTTGTAGTATGGCTCTTTCACAAGTGAGTTGTGTGAGTTGAATCAAGAACTCATCACTGAGTCGAATCAACGGCTCACACAACTCACTTATGAATAATCCATACTACAACACTGCTTCAAGCTTGTAACATAAAAAGGGTGGTTTTTAGTGGGAACCGAAAGGAGATGTGCTGTGCACTTTTATTTTTTTTAAATGTGTAAAATTACTTGAACGATAGTTGAAGTATATTGATAGTTTTTGAGTAGTAATTATGTGTTTTGTGAGAAATGTGAACTGTAAAGTCAAATGTGGCCTTTTGAGTTGTCACAAGAACTCCGTTGAATGGCACTAGCTGATAACCTACAGTTCAGCTGTGCTACACATAAGCTTAAGGAAATGAAGAAACTACATTGAATCTAAGATGTGGCCTAAAGGCCTAGCTGCCAAGCCATAAAATCCAAAAAAAAAACAAAAAGGGTGGTTTTTGGTGAGAACCGAAAGGAGATGTGCTGTGCACTTTTATTTTTTAAAAATGTGTAAAATTACTCTAAAATGAACAATAGTTGTAGGATATTAATAGTTTTTGAGTAGTAATTATGTGTTTTTGTGAGAAATGTGAACTGTATAGTCAAATGTGGCATTTCGAGTTGTCACAAGAACTCCGTTGAATAGCGTCACTTGATAACCAACAGTTCAGCTGAGCTATGCATAGGCTTAAAAAAATGAAGAAACTATATTAAGATCAGGCTTAAAGGCCTAACTACCAAGCCATAAACCTAAATAAATAATAATAATAACATAAAAAGGTCGATCGCAGTTGTCTTCTTAGTCCAGGTAATTAAAAATCAGAGTATAGATAGACACGTGTCAATTTGACAAAATGATGTTCTAAATTCGACCGCTTTAGGCCCTCAGGTTTATTATATTTCCTTAAGTTGGGCCATTGGGATGAAAATAATCCGTTATGTTAAGTCTCTCACAAAATGACGTTTGAGGCGAATAGCCTTTCACCCATCGTCTTATGTATTCGATAATAAATGAACTGTTAATAAAACTCAATGCATTTTGTTGTATTAAATTGGCACAGATTATTAAACATCACTGAATAAGAAAATTATGTATTCATTTTTTGTTGTTGTTTTTTTTTACTTTGGGTGCATATTGGTTCTCTATTACTTTAAGCTTATGTACAATAATTGCCATTACATGATTCTTATTACAGTAAAAACAGTAACAGCCCACAAATGTCCCACTGCTGGGCTCGGGCCTCCCGTTATGGGCGGCGGGGGTGTATACCCGCCACGCTTGTCCAAGGCGGCTTGGCAGGTTTGACACATGGGTTATCTCGATGTGCAGGTTGCATCACGATGTTTTCCTAAACCGTTGTTAGCATGTCGTAATTGCAACAATATGCACATTAGGCCAGAAAACTGCCTAAGCGCTGCATGCGTTCCACCCAGAATTGATGCCCGCGCCCTTTGAGTCTGGGACGCGTGCATTAGCCATTACGCTACCACGACTACCACGATTTTTATTATTACTACTGAATTTTTGTTTGTCTGTCTGAAAGTTTGTCTCGAATATGTTCCGAATTTGCTCGACCAATTTCAATGAAAATTATAGGGATTAAAATTAGACTTTATGTGTATGTCCATTTGGACATCTTGCAGGGTTCAGAAGATATTAATATAAACCCGCGAACGAAGTGGCGATCACAGCCAGTATATACATAATATATACTAAAGGAGACGGGGAATTTCGGGACAATGAAATGTAATAAAAAAAATGGAAAACATCAGCCCTTCATTATATATGGAAAACGAGAAATTATAAAAGTTTGAAATAAAATACAGTATAATCGATTACCGTAATCGATCTATATGAATGGATTTCAACAATTAAAAAAATCACACGATTAATTCATTCAGAATAATTAAACCCACTACAATTATAAAAAAAAATATCAACATAATAAAAAGAAATCTTAAAATCACTCTCGCCATTTTACAATCTAGGCCCAAGAATGTATGAAAGCGTATCGGTCTCTTTTCGTGATAATCTGTTCATTCCTTAGACAGGAAATAAAGGACGAACAAATATAAAACAAGTCTCCATACATTTTGTAATATTTTAATTTGTATAACGCTCTGTATACATTTCAAGACGCGACAGACTGTCAAAGGAGCAGAGACAATTACGAGGATTTAAAAAAAAATTAAAAATTACGAATTTACATGCTACTGTTTATTAATTATAATATTAGCACTTGTTTTGGCTATGCAAGTTAGTTTTATTTGTACTATATTAGGTTATGCGGGTGGTTACGTCCGCTTTGGATTAGATTTGTTGCGTCGAATCTTGCAATTATTGTCTCGGAATATTCCATAATTGTTGACATCACCAATTTTGGAATGGTCGGTGGATTTTTGTGTTTTTCGGTCAGCTGATCAATGTTTGTTGATTTTGAAGTTGTCACTAAACTATCAAAAGTGTCAAAATTGACAGTTAATTATTTATTGTGAGGTAAACAATCAAACATTCTGAAATAAGTACTTGTTAATAACAGACTTGAGTCCAAGCCCGGGTTACTACCAGAATTCTGAATCCTGGTTTAGTGATATTTCTGGTAATAGTGTACAGATAATGAATGCTTAGTGTAGCGACACAATATGCAGTTTTATTGTTAATTTTATTTTTTGGATTTGACTGCAGAACCCTAAGGAGAACACGTGTCAGGTGTCACTACACTATGGTCAAGACTTTTTATATAAGAGTTAAAACATTCTGAAACTAAGAACTATGTTAAAATCTAAATATTGTAAGAAAATATACGCTATATTTAATAATGAAGTTATGAGTTTTATTTAAGTTGAATGTTAGGGTAACAAGTCATTTTGATACGCTTTATAGACCCGCAGGTTGCAATTTTGTGGGTGCCAATGTTACTTTTCCAGAGCGCTCATGACTATTGGAAGTAGATTGGAAGACTACACCGAAAATCGTCGTCGTCCTAGAGTTAAATCCCGGTCCGTTCTCTTAGAGTCTCTATCCTACTTTTTCTTCTCTACTTCGCGCGGTCTTCAGCGTCCCTTGTTTTGAGACTACACATGTCATCCGTCAGTATACTTGTGCCCACCCCATTGTTAAAAACTTCATGAAAAATGAAACACGTTATAAATTAAATTATTTATTTCAACAAAATAATCAGATATATCAAGAAAATAAATCATCTTTAAATAATTACTTCATGAACATATTATATAAACACACATTGGATTGAAAAAAATTATATACGGTGGACAATGTTGCATTATACAATTTTAAATATAAGTTATGAACATACATTTGTATATGAAAGAATTATATCCGGTGGACAATATTGCATTATACAATTTTACTAACGTCAAAGTTTGAAATTAGATTTCATTAGTCTCGTGTAGTTAATGCAACGATGTTCTATTAGGAACCGGTTCCCTGTACTATTCCCCGTTCACGATAACTTGACGCACAGGCTACCAACAATCAAAAATATTAACACTTAAGTCAAAAACACATAAAATTGCGGTAATTACTAGAAAATTTCAACAAAAATTAAGAATAATTCTCGTTTTGTAAGCATCAATATTTATAACCTATTCTATAGGATTTAAGTAATGTATAATTTTAAAATTTGGTAACATACATACATAACTTCACACCAGTTCCTTTGCGGGGTAGGCACGAACAACAGAGCGCCATTTAGGCTTATTCTTACACACCTCACTTGCTTCTTTGACATTCATAGCTCTTGTCATGCACGCTCGTCTGTTCTTAAGGCTCCTAAATTTGGTAACCCTGCGCGGTAAGTCATCGTAAAAGGAGAATATAAGAAATGTTTCACATTACCAAACGTTAATCGGTCTATTCGTTTGTGTATACTCTGATTTTGAAAGCTTGGAGCTCGTCACAGTGAGTTGAATTCTATAGAAATTCTGTAGGATTCAATTCACAGTGGTGAGTTGTTGTTTCGATTCACACAATTCACTTATGAATCAAAAAGAATCAATCGCAGCTGTCATTTCTGTCCAGGCAATTTAAAATAAGAACAGTTTGAGTTCAGAACGATGAACTATTAGAAACCGTGATGCGATTGCTAACAAAGAAGATCGAAAAGTTCTTATGACCGAATAGTAGTACCTACTAAAAACTACAAAAAAAAGCGAACTAGTTCAGTGACCGAGCTGTACTAGAGAGAAGTGCTTACTTGGTTGACCGAATAAGCACAAGACTACATTTTATAAACAAAGTCCTTGGCACGAATGAGATACTAGGAATGACAATCGCCCAGGAAAAAATGTAACTGAAAATATCCACGAATCTTACATTTCTAGATGGTTTTGATAGTAATACCAAAAAGCTACTAGTTTTAAAAACGGACAGGACCAAATCAGTTAAAATATTATTTTTTTGATATCTGATAAATGGATCTTTAAATAGTAAAATTTTGAATGAAAGTATAGTGATGTTTTGCTATATCAAAACGCAAGATAAGAAGATAACTAGCGCCCTCTGGAAGAACAGAATTCGTGGACATTTTCATAGTTACGTTTTTTATTGTGCAATTATTTATCATTTCTGGTAAGTTTATTTGTTAAAATTTCAAATTACTGAGAGTTCAAAATAACAGGAGTCTTTACCCAAGAGGGAGGGAGGAGGCTATCAAGTAAACAAGAGTTTGATCAAAATTCGATATTTATTAATTTAAACATGTGTGTAATTATTCATAAATGTTCATTTTGAATGAAAATTCGTAATTGTCTGAGCGCGTAGAAGCGTAGGGTAGCGATTCAAATTATAGAGAGTAGTGAAACCCAGACTTCAGATTATTGGATGTTGGCGGGCAAGATACTATTCCTTTAACTTCAAATTAACCAAAGGACAAATTAATATTGATTTTATTCAATTTATCAAGTATTTTTCAAGGGACCGGCATAAAATTTCAAATTATCGAGAGATTCAAATGAACGAGTGTCAAATTATCGAGAGTCGACTGTACATTTGAAACAATTCGTGGAGAGCTTAGACTATTAAAACAGACGTAAAGTAATAACTTGTATTTTCCTAATAATTAAGTTATTATTGGGCTAACTACATTATTACAATTGCGTAAAGAAAATGCTCGGATAATTTTGACTTTAAAAACCCAAACTACTGGAAATACATACGTTCCTAATTTTATTTATTTATTATTACGTACTTGTATTGTAGTATGTTTCTTAAATATTGTCGTGTTAATTTTCAATACATATTTATGTAATTGATGAGCATGATGTTTTAATACAATAAAACTCAATTGTAATCTTGTATAAAACTTTGTTTTATAAATAATTTGAGCAAAACAAATTTATTAAATTAATTTCTTAAACATGTTGAATTATAAATTTTAAATGATTTCATAACGTTCAAGTACTTGAGCGGTCACTTACCCAACACTAACATAACGGAATATTACCCAAACTTTCTTGATGAATACATTTCAATCTCATTCACGCTAAAGAGGAAATATTATAATTTAAATAAGGCCCACACTTTAAGACCAGTGACTGGCTTTTCTTTAGGAAACGTGCGGGAATTTTATTCAACACACATCCAAAGAACTGGCTCTAATTTAAAAGAACCACAATATGTATTCTGTGCTCTTTATTGCAAATAATAAATCCGAAAGCCCTTTACGTGTAGATATATCGAGGGGTGAAAAGCTATTTGTTTCAAGCGACATTTTATAAGAGGGTTTTTTCATTCTAATATCCTCAAATAACTAACACATAAAAAACCTTGTTCCCAATTGAAATCTGCAGATATATATCTTTTTCACATATTTGATAGGTACATGGTTTATTTATTATGCGTTTTTCTTGAATCATTCCAAACTTATCTCCTGAGACATTTTCAGAATGTCGATTGCAGCAAGTAGCTTTCGCCTCGCGATAAGAACAACAATTTTAAATAGAGTCACATTTGATTATTCGATTACTATTCGCTGCCATATATAATCCCTGCACGTTTCCTATAAATAGCCTTGAGAACTACGTCAGTAGAAGATGCCTCGGTACACCCGCTGTCCCTTAGAACTTTGGCGCCCAACCAGATGATACTATGATGTCATGAAGCAATGTAATATTAAATATAAGATCATTCATAGTGGAGTTGATTAAGTAGAAAATGACATCTCCAGCGACAGCTGGGATTAATAATTGCCAGGCAGAATAAAAGTCGTATGCATACCAATGCTTACAAAATCGGTAAAATTCAAAGCTCTCGCGGCAGTCTGACGCCTGGTCAATTCAAAAATACTTTCAATTTGTACGGATTACCATATCAAACGTTGGTTGGCGTATAACTTTTATTCTAGAATCGTGGGAGTTAGTAGTCTATACTAAATATTATTTGGCCTAAACCTCATACATTTCAATGAGAATAGCACCATACACTACTCTATGTGCAAGATCGAGGTTCTCAAAGTCTACAGAACAACCCACACAACGCAAAATTCGAATTCGAATTTTAAATTGATAAACTAACTCCCAAGTATTATTATCATACTAATAAATTGAATGATTTAGCGACAATTAGATAATTCACGTACAATTAAAATTTTAAATACTTTGTGGTCACAGCATAAACTTTGAACACCACTTCCTTTTAATAAATACCTAACATATTCCCATAGTAAAGCTATAAGATACAGACTTAAACGTTGAAGACAATGTAATAAATGCATTTTTATTCCGAAAATATTTGAATGATACAAATTAAAATTATGGAATTTTTCAAAAACGTAAACAATATTAGTACATCTTTTGATTTTAAAAGATGTATAAAAAATATCATCCTTCATTTGAACATAAGATGTAATCATTATTTCTTGTAATTTTTCACAATTAAGCTGATACAATTCGTCTTAAATCAAGAGACAATTTCATCGTATAATCCCAAACTAAGACATTAATCTTGATTTATAGGTAATATACAACGAATAACTCAGACCTTAACGGAAAACTAAAATTATAAATATTCCAATGAGCTAGGCTAATGAGAGCACTCAACCAAAGAAGCCAGCAGTCGATTACTTATTAAAAGAATTCCTGTATACAGCATACATACATACAATAGTTGTTTACATTTTAGAAAAACTCCATTGGAAAGTATGCATGAATCAAAAGTGATTTCATAATTTATATATTACACCAAAACCGATGTATTCGTTTACTACAATTTATCTACAGATTAATTAAATTGTAATTAATGATTCGATAACGGTGGTTATGTCCCAACACCTAAATACTAAATGAATCCATATTACCCCAAAGCTATACCTGAAAAGAAAAATGTCATAACGAAATTTTACTCGGGTTTCACTCACTTCTCCATTTCCACAAGAAAAAAGGCGTACAGCTTCCACTATACAAAGACGTGCCTTTGATTTGATTGAGTTCTCAGAGCGAAGCTGGCTGAAGGTAGCCGATCGCGCCTCAGTGCATTACGAGCACTTAGTATCAATTATAACCGCACCGGAACAGAGAAAGAATACAATTTCCTGTCGTAAGAGGCGATAAAACAACCCACAGTCAGGTGGTAGGGCATTTGCCCATCTGGATGTGTACCACACCTGATCTAGATATCATCCGATAGTATCCGCCATAGCAACTCGTGAGTTGTGTTCCGGCATTAGCGGCCAAGTTCCAGTCTCCCTTTAAAGAGTGGTAGCAGATCGGTAGCACATTTGGTATTACAAATGTCCATAAGCGATGGTAATCGCTTTCCATCAGGTGGCCCGTCTGCCTGTCTGCTGAACTTAAACAATAAAAAAGTCAAATAATTAAATTATTATGAATATAGGAAGAACAGTTTCCAATAGATACATTACTGCTCATCTTCTCAACTTACTATATCGTATACTGTTTATACCTTATACCCCTCCTTATCTTAAGGAATGTTTCAACTTCCTTCATACATCACATACACTCAATTTGCGCTCCACTAATAATCTCCTGTTAATGGCACCTGCACACTCTTCAACATTTTATTCCAACTCCTTCGCCATGCAGGCTGTCTTACTTTGGACCTCTTTGCCCACTGATGTCAGAAAAGCTAAATCCTTTGCCATATTTAAAAATTCACTTAGGAATCATTATGTAAGTCTTACGCAATAATGTGTGTGCTAGTTTACAATAGACTGTAATCTGCTGTCCATGCATGTCATATTTTTTTTGTTTTTTCCTTTTCTTTGTTGCATAATAATCACAGATAATTTAAGAATTTCCTTTGAGTCAGGTTGCCTGGAAGAGATCGCTTTTAGCGATAAGGCCGCCTTTTGTTTTACCTAGTAACTATTGTCTTGTTGTACATTTTTTTTTTTGTAATTTTTGTTTTGGTGAACAATAAAGTGTTGTCTATGTCTATGTCTATTACTATTCATTAACCACACAGATGCAAACCATTTTTAAAAGGCGCTTCACTTGATTTGACGCTTTTGTTTACGTAGGCTCCGTCTATAATTTTATTCATTCGTCTGAGTTAAAAAGAAACAAACTCTAGTTAAACAACTGAATACTTACCAACTTATTAAAGCTATGTACTGTTTTTCGCTGTTTGTCTCGCTTCTGTCTTCTCCGATAAATCCTGAAACATTTCATACACTAAGCATACTAATAAATAAAATCGAAATGTTTGTCAGGCCCACTTGAAAAGGTCTATGTACATAGATGAATGAGTCGTGGTAGCGTAATGGCTAGTGCACGCGTCCCAAACTCAAAGGGCGCGGGTTCGATCCTGGTCGGGTTGGAACGCATGCACCACTTAATCAGTTTTCTGATCTAATGTGCATATTCTTACAATTACCACGTGCTAATAACGGTGAAGGAAAACATCGTGATGCAACCTGCACATCGAGATAACCGATGTGTCAAACCTGCCAAACCGCCTTGGACAAGCGTGGCGGGTATGCTGTCCGTTCCCCTATAGTGGGAGGCCCGCACCCAGCAGTGGGACATTTATGGGCTGCTATTATTATTATATGTTTTAATTTTCAGAATGTGGAAGATCCTTGGCAAATATGAGTGTCACACAAAAAAAAATAACATTATTTTTCAACACACTTGCTCATAAAGTGGCTCTATGGTCACCGCAATTAGGCACAGAATGACACCCATTATCAAACTGTGAGTAAAAAACATTATAACTCACTAGTGAGTTATAATTTTTTTTTTTTAATTTTATTGGTTGAGTTGCTTTGTTCTTTTATTAAAAAAAAAAGATCGTGTTCTATAGAACAAATAAATTAATGTTCCTATTGCTTGCTCATTTCATGCAACTTCTTATTTAAATAGATAATTTTAACTCGTACGTGTTTAATAAATAAAATTTTCACTCATATATAACTTTTTTTTATCTACTAAATAAAATGAGTTTTTGTTGTTATTTTATTCACAAGTGTGTTGAAAAACGTCGTATGATACACGTGTGTATTGATGATTACCGTCCTCGGCTCTCTTAAGACCCTCGCCTACGGCTCGAGTCTCAATGGCGCCTCGGCGGTAATCACCAATGTTACACACTAGTACCATAATGTACTATTATAATCATTATTCCTAAATCATGTTTTGCCGATTACACACATTACATCGTTCTCCCTATAATGGGAGGCCCGAGCCCAGCAGTGAGACATTTATGGGCTGATATTATATATTATTACAAAGATGAAAACATCGTCCAATTATTCGTATTAAATTCAATTTACAATATATACAAAACAACCAAAGTTATGATGAAAATACAGATAAAATCTAATTTGAAGATTGCTTGTCATATACAATGGACCGAATTGACGGTGAACCACCCATAAGGCTAAAATCGCCTGGCAAACCTTCGCTAACAGCGCAAGGACATACGCACAAGTGAAACTTCAGTTTTAAGGGGCAAGGTTTTACAAAGGGGCAAATCGAAGTCCGCAAACAAAGCGAGAGCACAATACAAAAGAAAAAGGGCGTCGTCAGTCGACAAAGTGCATGTTGCAATTAAACACGAGTAATTGTTTCCTTTAGTTTAAACATTTCAGAAACGTTCCGATTGGTGTATGTGAATTTTGAGAGTGTGGGCGTGGATATAGAAACTTTATGAGCCGTTTAAAGCTAAGTTCTAAGTTTTTATCCGTGCAGGAACGGAGAAAGAATACAATTTCCTGCGGCCGGGCAGCCTGTCGTAAGAGGCGACAAAACAACCCACAGCCAGGTGGTAGAGCATTTGCCCGACTGGATGGCCACCACCCCTGGTCTAGAGTATGTCGCCATAACAACCTTGAGTTGTGTTCCGGCATTAGTGACCAGGTTCCAGTCTCCCTTAAGGGAGACACAGCGCATTTGTAGCAACTTTGGTGTTGCAAATGTCCATAGGCAATGGTAACCGCTTTCCATCAAGTGGGCCGTCTGCCTGTCTGCTGATCTCCTGCAATAAAAAAAAAGAAAAAGCAAAATGTTAGAGAACTGATCAAGAAGGAATATGGCTGAGCGCACACACTGTTTTTTTGATCAATAAAATTAGGAGGTAAGACTTCATTATTTATCCTATTTAAAATTTATGTTTCAAGTCTGTGGAACTCTTAAAATATAGATGAAATATTTAAAGTTTTTGGCGGGAACTGAAAGGGGACGTTGCAGTGCTGTGCAGTTTTATTTTCTAAAAATGAACAAAAGTTGTAGGTTATTGACAGTTTTTGAGTAGCAATTATGTGTTTTTGCGAGAAATGTGAACTATATAGCCAAATGTGGCCTTTCGAGTCTTCACAAGAACTCCGTTTGAATGACGTCGATTGTAGCCTACAATACAACGGCGTCTGGCTTAAAGGCCTAGTTGCCAAGCCTTAAACTTAAAAAAATATGGATGAAATATAGTAAGATTGAACACCAACAGGAAATACTTAAAGAATCATGATCAGGTCATCATCCAACCAATACTTTAGTAAAAAAAGTGTCTATAATTGTTTCCAAAGTGCCGTCATACTCACATCATCCAGTGTGTCGTTCAGTACATGTCCATTGCCCAATGCCCCTCTTAGTGTGTCATCTGAATCCTCTTCATCGTCTGTGTGCACGTCGAAAAACTCTTCGCTGTCCATTTCGCCATCAGTCCCTGAAAAAATACACCAGGACTGTAATAAACTTGTAAAGTGGAAAAAATTTATAATAGTATAAAATTGTAAAAGTGTAGTCTTTTGTTTTTGGTTTTTTTTTGTTTGTCTGTTTGTTCGGGATTCACATAAAAACTATGGGATTAATTTCGATGCGGTTTTCGCTAATCGCTAAAATTCCCGAACTTAAAATCTGCGGTACATTATATACCAGGAATCCTACAGGAATTTTCTTAGGAGCTGTTTAAAGTGGCCTGATTGAAAAAAAATCTGATTCCTATGCAATATTTTCACTGATCAACAGCAAATACTCTGTCATAAAACCTGTGATACTTTATACCCCGCGAGTGGTTTTAAGTTGTTAGGACATATAAATTAGCCTATTCCGTCCAACGTGGACGAAGTCGCTGGCGAATCCTAGTAATGGATATTAATAATAACTACTATGAAATAGAAAACCCAAACTCTTGATCTTCAATAAACCATTCATTAGGCAAGGCTTGACACACATTTGATAGTTTTTGCTCATTGTCAACGCAACCTTAAATAAAAACTTTATTTCAAATTCATACCCAAGACTGACTGGTAATCAGTGAAGTACTCTGAATCAGAGGCGTAGCTATGTTCAGGGGCGTCGGCGGAGTCTCCGCTAGGTGTCGCCTGCTTGGCGGCGCGCTCGCGGCGTTGCTTCTCGTTCTTCTTCTGCTTCAGGCGACGGAGCTGACTGTAAACCGATATAGAAACTCAACCATTTATTTCTATTCTTTATGTATGGTAAGTTATTTTTTTAATTATAGTATAAAGATGATTTTTTACATGTATATCATCTATACATGTAATAAAACTGTAGAGGTCGAATTTCTGTACAATGAAAAAAAATGCTAAAAATCGAGTCATGGGGGTGTAAGAAATGAACTAGAACTAATTTAGATTCTTTTCAAATTTTTTGTTGCTCTGTTTGAAATTTTGTATAGTGGTATCTTATATCCCTGGTCAACATTATAGGACACTTTTGATCCCGAAAAATTAGAGTTCCCGTGGGATAGTTAAAAAAACTTTAATTACTTAAACAGCTGTATAAGGAATAATAAATACCACGCGGACGAAGTCGCGGGCATAAGCTAGTGTTATATAAGAATAGAGACTGTGGAAGGGATTCTCGAATTCTCACAAGAAGAATAAGAAAGTAACCTTTGTGCAAAAGGCTTATTATATATTGAAAGCGGTGGTAGACTCCTGGCTTCCAATAAGGAATCTGTAAGATTTCAATTTGAAATAAATACGCTTATTTTAATTTTCGTCGTGGTCGTGGTATTAGTCGTGGTAGCGTAATGGCTAGCGCACGTGTCCCACACTCAAAGGGCGCGGGTTCGATACTGGCCGAAATGCATGCACCACTTAGGCAGTTTTCTGATCTAATGTGCATATTCTTACAATTACCACATGCTAATAACGGTGAAGGAAACTTCGTGATGCAACCTGCACATGAGATAATCGATGTGTCAAACTTGCCAAACCGCCTTGGACAAGCGTGTGGCGGGTATGCTGTCCATTCCCCTATAGTGGGAGGCGCGAGCCCAGCAGTGGGATATTTATGGGCTGCTATTATTATTATATATTTTCATTTTCAGAATGTGGAAGATCCTTTGCAAATATAAGTATCACACAAAAAAGTAACATACATACATACATACATAACTTCACGCTAGTTCCCTTGCGGGGTAGGCACGAACAACAGAGTGCCATTTAGGCTTATTCTTACACACCTCACTTGCCTCTTTGACATTCATAACTCTTGTCATGCAAGCTCGTCTGTTCTTAAGGCTCCTGACATCACCTTCTGCTAGTACACGATCAATTTGATCATGGAAGGTGTGTCGTGGCCTTCCACGACTTCTGCATCCATCCACTTTTGCATTGTATATCTGTTTAGTCATTCTTTCATCATGCATTCTTTCCACATGCCCGAACCACCGGAGCATTCCTTTCCTTACCTTCACCCCGACACTCTCTTTCAGACCAACTCTCTTTCTTACTTCGGTATTACGAACGCGGTCCGCGAGCGTCACTCCGCAGATTTTGCGCAGTGCTCGCATCTCGACCGCGTTTACTCTACTTTCATGCTCTTTCTTCCATACCCAACTCTCGCTTCCATACGCGAGCGTAGGTACCAGCACCGCGTTGTGTACGGCGAGCTGGGCCTTCTGGCTGAGGTTCTTAGCGCCTAGAAGTTTACCTAACGCTCCATTTAAACTATTCCCCAAATTCACTCTTCTTTCTATATCAGCGGTGTACCTTCCATCCCTGCTAAAAGCACATCCAAGATATACAAACTCATTCACTTGCTCCAGCATAACATCATCGACCATTATCCTTGCATTCGTTCTGGTTTCTTCTCTTTCAAACACCATAACCTTTGTTTTCTTCGCATTCAAATGTAAGCCTCTCGCCTGACAGTCATCTTTCATCATTGTGACTAGTGTTTGCAGTTCTGATGGCGATTCGGCTAAAAGCACGGCATCATCCGCATAAAGCAAGGTGCTTACAACTAGATCACTCATCCGCACCCCAACATCCATCAATCTTATTCTCTGGAGACAATCGTCCAGATATAGGATGAACAGCAAAGCCGACAGCACGCAGCCCTGGCGGACGCCAATATTGACGTCAAACCAGGGCGACAGGCTACCTTCCACTCGCACGCATGCCATACAGCCCTCGTAAGTGGACTGCACAGCACGCATCAATTGGCCATTAATCCCATATCCGGGCAATATGTCCCAGAGGTCCTTCCGCACAACCCTGTCAAATGCTTTCTCTAGATCCACAAAACCGCAGAAAACCTTCCGGCCCATAGCCAGCTGCTTCTCTACGATATTGCGGAGAGAGAAAACTTGATCCATACATCCCCTTCCATTTCTGAAACCACCTTGTGCATCCCACAGTATTCCATCGGATACAACTCTCATTCTCTTTTCAATAATCTTCGCATACACTTTAGATGCTGTGCTGATCAAACTGATGGCCCTGTAGCTGGCGCACTCCATACGTGACCCCTTGCCTTTATACAAGGGCAGGATGACAGCGCGCCTCCAGTCCTTGGGTACCTTTCCCGTCCTCCAGCACAAGTTGCATAAGGACAGGAAAGCGTCCCGGACGCAGGTTCCACCATATTTGATCATCTCAGCAGACACACTATCGATTCCTACTGCCTTTCCATTTTTCAGACTTCTTATCGACCATTCTATCTCTTCCAAAGTGATCTCGGATGCTGACTCCTCGGAGTCGGTCACAGACTCAGTCGTGGTGCCAGCATCCGGGATATTATCATACATTTCTCTAAAATATTCACTCCATCGCGCTAATACCTCTTGTGGGTTAGCAAGAACGTCCCCTGCTTTAGATTTTATTCTTTCCATTCTGGAAGCTGACGAACAACCCCGAGACTTCTTAACCTCTCTCCAAAAGAGTTTGGTATTCGCCTCGAAGTTCTCCGTCAGCTTCTCTTCTTCTTTCAATTTTATTCTTTCACGCTTCTCTTTCACTAAAGCTTTGGTTTCATTCTTGCAGAGGCAATAAATTTCTTTCTTCATCTCTTTCATACTGTCATTCTGTTGCAAGGAAGCAACATAATCCAGCCAGGCTTTTCTCTTTCTCTCTACGCTGGATTTAACATCCGCGTCCCACCATTCATCACCTTTCGTTGTTATGTGCCTCTTCGCGCATCCACATGCTTCTTTTGTGCTTTCCACTATACTTTCTTTCATACTATCCCAGTCATTATCCACATCTAAGTCGGAGAAGTCCGCTTTTGCAAGCCTTTCTTCGACTAGGCGCGCATACATACTCCTTACACTAACATCTTCCAATTTTTCACACTTTATTCTACAATACAAATACAAAAAAGTAACATTGTTTCATAATCATTATTCCTAAATCATGTTTTGCCGATTACACACATTACAAATTATACAAAGTTTAATTTGAGCCATAATTTCATTTGAGAATATCAACTTCCTAACAACATTAGTAGTAAGCCAGTTACTGACTTTAATTTGTAGGGTATCAGAAATTCAAGCCCAGTGAGGTTCGAGATTCTGCTTTTATTTTAAAACAATTGCAATTTACAGGATTTTCAAATGTCAACTCATTTAACAATAAAGCAGAACCTCGAATTTCACTTCTATCGTCTGTCCAGTTTCTTAGCAAAGATCGTTTTTCTTACATATATTTTCTCCTAACATTTCTATTAACTATTCTAATAAGAAAAATTCTGAATCAAATAATTTAATTGTATCAAATTCTGCAGTTTCGAGAACTCATTCATCCCTACTGATGATCGGTATGACATATACACAATAAATAAAAAACCACAACTACTGGATTTATGTAAACAGCAGAAGTCAGTTCTCAGTGCATACACTGGCTTCCTTTGAAGTCCTCCTTGTCAGCTTTTTTTTTTCATATTCTTAAAGTCTATGGGCAAGTTTCAAAATTATTTTTTTTTTTATCTACTGTCAGCCAGCTAATGATGATAAAGCTCTAACAAGTATTTTCTTTTATATTTAGTAGCACCACAGACTACATTAAAATATAATAGGAGAGTAGTATTTAGAGGATGAGATACCCTACTGATATCTTAACGCATAATTTTAGGTCATTGTTGCAATGTAGCTAACCACATTATGTATCTTTTTCAATTGATATAGATATCATGTATTTTTTTTATACAAAAATACAATGCCCTTCTGGAAATAACCTTTGTAAATATTGTCTAAATAACTGCAATTTCTGTTACCTGTCAAAAGTATATACAGTAATGTAACAGGCAGATTCTAGTCTGTTAAACATTTTCTTATGTAAGGATGAATGGAGTTGCAGCTAATAAAACACAATAAATATTTGTTGTCAACAAGATGTACTGCTTGGTACTGATGAGGTTTTAATAGCGAAGAAAAAATAAAGGAATCTGTATAAATAAACATCCATTAAATCACTATTGCAATTGAAAATTTTGAAAGTTACTTACGTCTCTTTTTGTAGCTCTCTGAGAGCTTCCAGCTCTGCTCTCATTGACGAAACTTGTTTATCAAGTCGCGCCACTTCACTGACTGAAATAACAATGCATATAGTTTCAAATCTAAAAATATTGACCAAATATTTGTTATTTTACACACAATAACAAGTCAAAAATTGGCATCAAATAACCCATGCATTTCTAATTTGGCTATGAAACCAAATATAAAATTGAATTTAAAACATCATAAAAACAAATGTAACACAGAAGTTTTAGGGTTAGGTTAGGGTTTTATTTATTATTTGAGATATAAAGTTAATTTCGGGTGGTTAAAAAAAAATAACCATGAAGGCTAAGGCAGGAGTTCCACTTCACTTCACTCCTGTCTTTGCCTTCTAACCTATACTAAAAAAGTTCAGATCTATTCATATAATAGTTCATAATGAATAAATGCGCCCTATAATTACCCCTACTACAACCCTTATGGTCCGGAGATCTTCACCTTTTTTTAATAAACATACACTCACTAATATTGCACTTATAAAGTTGAACAACCCTTTTAAAGTCAAAAAGAAAGCCAGTAATCAACAGACAAACCAGCATATATAGTCAAAAAATGAACAAAAATACAACATCACATTCACATACACTACAAAAGTAACCATGAAAATATTCAAAATGGCGGCCAATAAAGACAAAATTATAAATCATCTGTATAAAATAGATGGTAAATGGCTATCAGTTGGTTCTGCCACTCGCTGGCCGCTGCCATGGCACACTTACTTCACTCACTCAGCTCATGCGCTTCGGTCTGAAGCTAACCTAACCCAGCCCAAATCACTGTTGTAGTCACTGGTCACGACCTTTCACCACCCATCACAATAATGTTAGTGACAAAATAGGCGAGGTTATGTTTACCATAAATAAATATTTCAAAAACTCCGGACCCTAGGGGTTGCAGAAAGGATAAGTATATCTTCCCCCTATCCACTACTTAAAATTTGTGCACTGGATGTCTGACTAGCAGCCTGGGTTCTTTCTGATCATGTAAAAATATTAAAAAAAAATATATATATATATATTACGCAAGATCAACACAAGTCATATATATGTCACAGTCATTCATGAACTGTATTAGTAGCTACCTTGAACTTAAGCGCAAAGTACAATACTCACCTAACATCGCTCTGCGTTTCTCAGCGTATATCTGCTCATAAATGAAGACACCAGCTGCACTCACGATGCCCACTAATGCGGCCCCAGCTAACACACGGGGACTTAGGAAGTTATTCATGTTGATTTCTTTGTAAATATTCCCAAAGTTAGGATTGCTAGATATACGATTTATATCACTCTTTTCGCATGGTTCTCGTGAACTTTAGCAATTCAAAAGGGACAATCGTTGAAGATCATGTGAATTTGTTTTGTTTTTTTCATCCAAAAAAATTATGACGAAAATTGGAAAAATAATTTCGCAATTTGAGAATGGTTTAGATACAATCCGGCACCGATTATTTTAGTTCTGGAATGTGAATTTATCGTAATTTAGGTTGTAATGTTAATTCAAAACAACATAAAGATAATTTAAATTAGACGCAATATAATTATATACAGATGACAACATTTTAAAATTGAATCCAAGTTTTAACCACCGTCCAGTGTCCAACGAACTGAAAGTACTGAAACCTAAGTGACATTGACGTGTCGAGTTTTTTTTTTTTTTTGCAGGAGCTTGATGGGGGTTGTGTTTGGCTAGATGGAATTTAACTGTAGTTATTATATTCAGGGCGTTCCACCAGTAGCTCACAACACCCAAAATGCTCACTTAGCCGTTCCATAAGGCAACCGACGTCGTTGTGGTCGTAGCGAAAACTTCACTAATGACGTCATCATTTTCGATCACACAACGCTCACAACGACCCATGTCAATAGGTGGGTGGACTAGCCGTTCCACTTGGGTTCACGATTGTAACGCCGGCAAGCAAGTGGAACGGGATAAATTGCGGTCGTGAACGTGGTCGTTGTGAGTCCCTAGTGGAACGTAGCATCAGTCCATCAAGAAATAAAATAAATAAGCAGTGTAGATCTACGACGACATAATTAGAAGACTTAGATCATATATGTTATATCTCAATGTTAGAGGATAAAGTCACGCTCAGCGCATTAGTATAATAGGAAAGGCATTTATTGAGACAAGAGCGTCGGTAAGTTTGGACAGGGACTAGCTGAAGGAGAAGAAGAGCGGTAAAACTTTATTCAGGGACGAAAAAAGACAAATTAAATTTTTTGGCATAGCCTGGTCAAAAATAACATTGAAAAATGAAAATAATTAACATAGTTACTCTACAAAGAACCTTATATTGGTTTTTGTTAACGCCAAGAAATATTGTTTAGCAACTAGCGCCATGTATAACTCTTTTTCAAATTATATTACACTAGCTGACCCGTGCCCACTTCGCTGGGCATCAGAATTTTTTTTACAAAATACTTATTATTAATCAGAATCAAATATACCCTATGTCACTCAGGAATAATGTAGCTTTTCACTGGTGAAAGAATTTTCAAAATCGGTTTAGTAGAACCAGAGATTACCCCCTACAACGTCACAAACTCGCAAACTTTACCTCTTTATTTTTTGTTGAGTTTAATTATAAATTAAGCGAATTCAAAATATTTCCCCTCCCGTACTGCCCATACCCCAGTGACGCCTACATCGCATAAGCCTATCTAGCCGATTAGGGTGCGCGGCGACCACGCAACTTTTTTCTAATACTTACATTTTTAAACTCGTGATATCTTTCGAATGGAATGCCCGTATTGTATAATTCAAAAAGTTGCATAAAGCTATTGACGCAGTCTTGAATATGAAGTAATTTATTTTGATAAGGATGAAGACCAAGATCCAAATAAAGAGCCTTTTCTAGCGGCTGCGTTTTAATTAAATTTTTAAAATAAAAGTACACTTATTGTGGCATAACTATAATAGTTAGACATACGCTGTGGCGACACTTTTAGTAAATAATTATGTGTTCTGCAAAGTCGTGGTACATTATTTTATTCTATCATAAATAGTTTTCGCAGCGCACGCGATTTTAGGTAATTTTTTTACAACTTGGATTACACTGTTGGAGTTTTAGTAAGGATCCCTAATTTTTTGAAAATATAATATATTCTATCTCAACTGGGGATAGTGTAGCTTGCGAACAGTGAAATAATTTTTTAAATCGGTTCAGTAGTTTCGGAGAATACCCCCTACAACGTCAGAAACTCACAAACTTTACCTCTTTGTACCTAATATTATTAAATTAAATAAAATATTATAAGTATAGATACGTAGTATCCATAGTAGTCTGTGTATATTACTCTTGAATCAAATTTTCCAAAATCGACGGTGTATTGGAATGTCGACATCACAAGATAATTATTTTTATTAATTTAATTTCTTTTATATCCTTACTATACTTCTAGCGCTATATTTGGAAATATATCACAATTTTGCTTTATCTAAAAGTTGGCTACACTGAAAATATTCAGCGTGTCAGATTTTTATCGAACGTACGAACGAACGTTCAAGGATGGCCGCGATTTACATGTGACGGTCCGATAGCTTATAATACGCGATTCTTCGATATTATAGAGGTCCATGTTCGATACCCACAACTCTTCTCTGTCAGTTGCGTCCGAGAATGATTCCAGCTTGAAGTGATCATGCAGGATGTATTGAATAAATTATTTTGCCTTCTATTGTGACAGCGAATTAAACAACAAATAAAGCAAAGCCCATAGATAGGGTCTAATTTGCATTTAGGGTTTTTGGCAATAAGACTTACTTGATAAAATGTTTGTAATTAATACAGTATTTTATGCCCCTAGCCTTACTACAAATGCCATAAATATGCTATATAGCATGAAATTGTTAATAAAAAAAGTTAAATCCAAACGGATAGGTTTGGATTGCATACAATAATTGTAATGAAATTGATGATTGATATTTATTACACGAACATGTCACTGTTCGTGTAATAAATATAGTCATACTGGGTTTTTATTTATCTCACTTTAATGATAATAACCACAAATAATTATTGGTGGATATGGGGAATTTTCGTAAATTCAATCTGAAAACTCTGCCTACAGAGTATTAATTTTTTTTTTTTTTGGATTTTATGGCTTGGCAGCTAGGCCTTTAAGCCAGATCTTAGATTCAATTTAGTTTCTTCATTTTCTTAAACCTATGTGTAGCACAGCTGAACTGTAGGTTATCAGCTAGTGCCATTCAACGGAGTTTTTGTGACAACTCAAAAGGCCACATTTGACTTTACAGTTCATATTTCTCACAAAACACATAATTACTACTCAAAAACTATCAATATCCTACAACTATTGTTCATTTTAGAGTAATTTTACACATTTTTAGAAAATAAAACTGCACAGCACAACATCTCCTTTCAGTTCCCGCCAAAAACTCCTACAGAGTATTAATATAGAAACCATTAATTTAGGGATGTGACATTGAATGAAAAAAAATATTAATAAAATAATCATTTTTTATAACTCAAGATAATATAAATATATTTGTAGGAGAATATATAAATCAATTTGTATAATATCAATTTACATAGATAATCCAATATTTTGTAGATGAAAAATTTCATATTTATTTGATATAATAACAACACTAAAAGAATAATATAAATAATTTATTAGAATGAAAATGATTTAAGATACATAAAAAATAAACAAAAGAACGACCTTAAAATACATTCAGATACAGATTGGAATTATAAATATAAATTTTTAGTACTATTAAACTTTTCATACAGTAATAATATTACAAAGCGATTAAATTATGAAATAAAGCTGCAACTGTTTGGTCTCAAAACTAAAATACAACACAACTTTTTTTACAGAAGTACATATAGATGGTGCCGTTTTTAAATCGACTTGTTCATGTTTAGTGGACATACGACGTGCTTTTACATCATTTTAAACTCATATAATCAAGTGTTTAAAAATCGATTGTTAATATTAGAAATGGATTCCATCAATCGATTATAAGAATAAATTAATCGATAAAAGCAAAAGTCCATTATTTTTTGACATCCCTGATTGAATTTGGTTTTGTATAAACATAAACTTGCATTTTATACGGAGGAAATGTTAATTCACTTGGAAATACAGAACAAGTAGATAAGTTGCAAAAAAAAAAACGGTTTATAACAATATGAAACCTAATAACCACTCGTTTCAATCGAATGGTAAAATGTGTTGTAGGTAAAATTTTTCACCGCGTACGTTTTATTCCGATTCGTTACATATTTTGCTTGTTTTAATTGCAACTATGAGTTCAGAATTAAAACTAGAGGACACCTCAGTTAAGTATGTTAATGACTCGAAAAAAACAAATGTCCATGCTGATGAAGGTAAGCGGTTCTAAAAGAGTTTATTTCAAATGTACAAAAGGTTTACAAATCTATTATTGATAAAGACTGACGGCTAATTTAATACTTACACAAATATTATACTTTGGCATTTGTGAAATCTTGTGCTGTACACTTATTGGTTAAATTTTAGATTAGTGGTCACTGAATTTTAAGTAGTGGGGGGCGGAAAAGTTGGGTGAGGAGTACTTCTCTCTTCTGCAAGCCCCATGTCTAGGAGACATGTAGTTCTTGACACATTATTTTTTTTCATTCGTTTTTTTATATTGTAACAAGTCTGTTCTGGCACTCAACAGCCGCTACCGCGGTAGTCTCGCTTATGCGTTTTGGTTTTAAGTCTAACATAACCTAACCTAAGTTACCATACTAATCACTGGTCGTGACTTTCAACTAAAGCCCACAAGCCAAACGAGTGTGCTATGGCAGTGGTCAGTGAGTGTCACAACTGATTTGTTACCATTGTCACAATATATAAGCAAAAAAAAAACTATTTTCATATTTAAAAATCAATAAACTAATTCAATACTTGTTTACTAAACTGAAAAACAGTTTTAGTGCTCATATATTAAGCGTAAGTGTATTCCTAAACACAAATCACACTTTGTTATCAACAAAAGTGGCATAACCTTGTTTATCAGATTTTTGTTTTTCCCATCATTCATTCAAAACATGTTGGTGGACCCTAAAAACGTGTTTCCTAGCCTAAATAACAGGTCTATTGTCTCTATATATAAGGCATATGCATACCCTAAACTCAATTTCCCTTAATCTCATGCCACTCTGTGTAAAAGCGCAGCCCATTTATTTTTAATACCCTCAACGGATGCTACTCAGGTATTTGATATATGAATTTTAAGGTGAACGGATTAGGTAGGGGGAAGGTATATTTACTTTTTCTGTACCCCATCTATTCAGCGTTGTTGAAATATTAATTTTGATAAACAATCTCACCTATTTTTTCACTAATATTATTGTGATGGACGGTGAAAGGTCACGACCAGTGGCTAGAACAGTGATTTAGGTTAGGTTATATGTGTAAGAATAAGCCTAAATGGCGCTCTGTTGTTCGTGCCTACCCCGCAAGGGAACTGGCGTGAAGTTATGTATGTATGTATGTATGTATGTATATTTAGACCAAAGTGCATGAGCCAAGTGAGTGTGCTGCAGTGGAGGCCGGCGAGTGTCAGAACTGACCATTTACTATCTTTTTTATACACCTGAACAGTTATAACAGTCTCGAAAAAAACATTTGTTTCATTTATCAATTGAGTGGACGACTAGCAAGATACTTTTTTAATATGTGAATGAATTAATGATACTAATAATTTTTAAATACATTGCAGAACAAATCCATTTTTTTAATATGGATTAAAAATAAATAAATGTGTTATGTAAAAAAAAAACAATTTATAATTTTTGTCTTTGAATATTTTCATGGTTACTCTTATATTGTATGTGAATGTGCTTTGTTGTGTTTTTTCTTCATTTTTTGATGACTTGCTCTGTTTTTGGGTTGTTTTGGTTCTTTTTCTTTTGATTACTGGCTTTTATTTGGACTTTGGAAGGATTGTTTAACTTTGGATCTATATTATAAGTGCAATATTACAGAAAAAATAACTGAGGTTGTTTATTTAAAAAAAAAAAAAGACATTCAGACCATATAGGTTGTAGTAAGGGTAATTGTGCCTCCCCACTTCACCCACCCTTCTAATTAAAATTTATTGTTTCCATCCATGTTTCCTTTACTAATTACTATATTACTTAAATGCCTCAATGCTCGGAATGTTCTTTCAATTCTGAAATGAACAAATAGTATACTCAAAATGGTGCATTGGCAGGTTTCATACATTGGTAAGCTTAATGTTTTCTCACAAACGATTCATTTAGTTTGAGCACATGGTAATAGTAATATTTTATGTTAAATTTCCTGACAGAAGTATTGCATGTTCTCGGGCTATAATTTAAAACCATTATTGGATGGAGATACAGGTTGCACTAAGCTATTACAAATTGTCAATATGCCTCAGATTAAATGTCTTGTTTACGGCTGGATGTGAGTCTTTTCAAGTATGTTATCCTTTTTTTATGATGCAGGAATGCATTTTGACTCTAGCATTGGACCTGGGAAGACAACACCGAGGGGAGTGTGGGAACTAAAGAATGACCAGATCCCTACATGACCACTGAGCAGAGACCACAGAGCACTTGGCCATCTCACTACCCATTTAACCTAATCAGAACCGTTCTCCCACACTTATGATGCCTTAGTCCTCTACTTTCCTCATTCAACCTTAGCCAACAACATTGAGCAGGTCATTGGTCCACTGAACTGGAGGGTGTTCTATTCTCTTTTCCAAAGATGCACTCTTAACTCCAGGATGCATCTGTTCCATTATCCATCTATCTTACAAATGATGTGACTCACTTACTAGCTCTTTAGCTTACTTTTTTGTGTGATTTTGTATATGTAGGTAACCTTGCTTTAATTATAGTGTTCCTGTCTTTGATTTTATCCATAAGAGACATCCAACTTATCTTCCCTCCATAGCCCAAAGTAGATTGTAAGTTTGGATGATATACAAACAGTATATTCCTAAGATAAACTAAGTTTGTTTATAAACAAAACTAAAAGATTAATGGGAACAATACAGTAATACCCTGAATTAATAAAATTCAAATTTTAATGCAATTTATTCAAATTTGTGTATGATGTTTACAGATGGTGAGTCTGATGGAAATACCAATAAAAATTCAGAAGACATAGAAGAGCAATCTACAGTTATCAAAAGTTTCAATGAGGAAAACAGTCACTTAACTGATAAAAATGCATCTGAAATTGATATACAAAAATCTAATGGAGAACAAGATGTAGATTCATTAGATAAAAATAAGTATGCAATCAACAGACAAAATAAAACTATAGAAAGTACCAAGTGTATGGATGAAGGAATTGACTCCCAAGAAGAATTTTTACTAAGATGGGATGATGATAATGAAAATATAGATGTGAAGTATGATGAAATTGGAATCGATGAAGATGCTCTCCTATCTATTAAAGATGACACGGACAATGAAGAAATGACACAAGAAATTCCACATGAAACAAGTGAAAAAAATTATGATAATATTACGTTGGAGGATAATAATGCAATTAAAAAAATCTTAACAATATCCTTTAGAGCTCCTGATGAACATGTAGTTGAATCAGGCAGTACCAAAATTGACGTGCAAAATATGGTAACCGATTTATATAAGAAATCTCAAATAACTGATAACAATTGCCAAGAAAATATTCGTAAATTAATACCAGCAGCTAAGACTGAAGGTGATATTGATAACGTACAAGCTGGTGATCTCTCCTTATTACAAGCTCAAAATAAGAGTATGAATATAGAAGAAAAATTAAATGTTACTAATATCAGTGAAGGTAAAAAAGGCCTAGAAACTGACAGTTGTAGTGTTCTTTATCAAAATATAACTAATGAAATAGCATGTGGTTCAGTTCCTCAGGAAGAAGTTAAAGCAGTCAATACCGTTAGTAAAATAGAAAGTAATATAGATAATGAAGTAATTAGCTCTATTGTTGACAATAGCAAAACCTCAGAAAACACCATAATGTCTGACTGTGTTGAAAGTATGATTCTGGATGAAGTTACTGTAAATACTTCTGAAGTTCACAATTGTTCAACAAACCAAATTGTTGATGAAAAGTCTAATATTCCAGAAATTATTAATAATGATCAAACTCAGGTTCAGAGTAAGCATGATAACTATATGACAGGAATAGTGACTGAAGAAGGTGATTCCAAAACTGTTGACACTAATACTACCTCTGATAATTCTGTTAAAAGCACAAATAAAATTGATTTAAAAGCTACATTTTCTTGTTCAGACACAAATGAACCTGAAACTATAAAAGTAATAGGTATTGAACAGGTTACTGAAACAAAATCAGAAAATGCGACAGAAAATAATACTGAGAAAATATTTCTAGTTGATCCCGAGAAAAATCCAATAAGTACGAAAGAAGACGTTAAGTCATTGGATATTCACGATTTAAACTTGTGTATTACTCCTGAAATTAAAACAGATCATGCTATAAACAAACCGGATATCATGTTGGAAATCCCCACTCAAGAGCTTATTGATATGGATGATAATGATTCAACACTTGAACAAGACATTTCTTTAGACAACGAATCAGAGTTTTTAAAGAAAGTAGATGATAATTTTCTTCAAAATCATAGTCCAGTGTCTTCAATCAGCAATGAAGATATGTCTATAGATAAAATCATTCTAAGTCTTGATGATGATGACAATGTAGAAGAATCTCATAAAGATAATTTTGCATTAGGTTCTAATTTACAAGAGGGACATGTACAAAAAGAATCTAAACTAAATGAAAATCCAGTAGAAATTGCAAATAAAGATGTTGAAGTACAAGACGTTTTGAATGAAAATATAAAATCCAATAACATAAATGACAATATAATATCAACAGAAACAAATACAAATAAAAACTCAACTGAAATAGTTATGGAGAGTTTTAAGATGTTATCTGACACTCCAATACACGATGTATCTAAACAATCAGAGGTAGAAAACAAACCTAGTAAGTATTATTATTATTATGATGATACAGATGCTCAACCAGTTGAAGTTAATTCAAATAAAGAAGGAAAAGAATCCGAAGCACATAAATCTCCAGTAACACATGGTACTTCAGATGTAGATGTAACAGCACCGTCTTTAAATACAGAAGTGTCAGATGAACTTGAGAAGGAACCTTCCTTTGAACATAATAGAGAGGACACTTCACTCGAACTGGTAGAAAATATGTCTTCAATATCCAATAAATCTCATGAAAAACGTTCTACAGAAATGAAGGAAAAGGAGAATACAACAGTAGTTCAAGCAAATAAAACAGAAAAAGCATCTAAAGAAGACATATTAACTAAGCAGACTATGGAAATTGTAACATCTACTGAGGCAATATCTACAGTCAATAGTATCATACAATCAGTTGCCTCTTCTACGGAAAACAATTGTAGTAATAGCACTTCTGAACAACTAACTTCGGAAGCAATAAGTTCTAAATCTAAGGAAGAGATATCGACAAAACAGAATATGGAAATATCTACTGAACCCATTTCTATAGGCAATACTGGCGCAAAAACTATTATGCCTTCTAGTAAAAACATTTCTAATAATAGTATTTCTGAAACACTGAGACTAGATGAAACAAAACCTCTAAATAAAGTGTTTTTAACAGATAAAGTTCCTGAAGATATTCTATCAGATTCTGAAATTTTGCCTTTAGCTTCTGAAACTATATCATCAACGTCTGATTCTTTGCCGGTTTCTAAAGATTTACTTGTAGCTTCTGAACATTCGTCATCATCAAACGAATCTGTACCATTTGAAGATATACCAACTCTGGAACCAGTACTAACAATATCGGGAGTTATACCTTCAACTTTGGAGTCAGTACCGACAACATTCGCACTGACAACAACACCTTCGGAAGCTATATCACCAGCTACAGAAGCTATACCAATAACATCCAAAGATTTACCATCAACTTCAGAAGCTATACCTTTAAATTCAGAAACTATTCCTTCCATTTCGAAACCTATACCGTCAAATTCGGAAGTTATGCCATCAAGTCAAGAAGCTCTGCCATTCTCTTCGAAATCTATACCACCAACTTCGGAATCTATACCACCAACTTGTGAAGCTATATCTACAACTTCGGAAGTTACATCATTAATTTCAGAAGTTGTATCATCAACTTTGAAACCTATATCATCAATTTCGGAAACTATGCCATTAACTTTGGAAGCTGTACTATCTACTAAGGAAGCTATACCATTAACTTCAGAATCTATATTACCAACTTTGAATTCTATACCACCAAGTTTGGAATCTGTACAACCGATTTCACAGTTTATACCACCAACTTCCGACACTATACCGTCAATTTCAGAAACTAATACATCATTAACTTCAGATGCTTTACCGTCAATTGTGGAAACTATGCCACCAACATTAAAAACTATACTATCTACTTCGGAAGCTATGACATTAACTCTGCAAGCTATACCATCAAGTTTGGAAGCTATGCCATCAATTGTGGATGCTATACCATTAACTTCGGAATCTATATCACCAATTTCAAAAGATATACTAGCAACTTCAGAAGCTGAAGTTGATGGTGCAACTTCTGAAGTTGAATCGTCAAATGCAGAACCTGTACCATCAACTTCCGCAACCGTCACTTCTGAAGTTCAGCCATCGTCTCCAAAAATAGAGATGGATATGTCAGAACAGAACCTAGAAATAGAAGATAGTCTAGGTCTACTAGCAGAATCATCGCGAGTAATGGATTACGATGAAGAAATTGATGATGATGAGTGTGATGATGATGATGACATGGATCTTGATGATGAGAGTAGTAATCACATGACAGCTGAGCATTCGGAAGATTCTAATGCACCTAATTCCGAAAATGAGGTACAGAAAGAAAGCTTACCAATTCCGATAAGTGCAAAAGAGAAAGAAGATATTCAGACGGCTGAAAGTAGGAACATTTTAACAGCAGAGCATTCTAAAAAATCTATAATAAATTCAGAAGATGATGAGCAGAAAGAAGAGGACAAACTTGTTACTGAAGGTGAGATAGAGAAAGATAATATTCAAGTCGATGATGTTGGATGTGATGATATTGATATCACTGAGGATACAATTGGGATTGCTGATGAGCAAGTAGAGGAACTAATCACTACAAAAAAATTACCGAAACCAGATGAAATGGTAAGTTTTTATATATTTACATGCAAGAAGGATACTGGGAATGATAATTAGTGTAAGCTCATAAAACCCTAACCCTACATTTCAGAAGATCTGTTTTATTATAGAAAAATACCATTAAAGTTTCAACCAATATTTTATTGTTTAATACATATGCGTCGATCATTTTAGGCAAAAGTATGAAATTTTAGGGCCTTACTCATAACTAATTGTTCCAACGAAACTGTATTTGCAATCATGACAATGTTTTATTAGTTGCGTTATCTTGTTACTGCATTATCTTTTTGGCTATATTCGTATCTCTTCCGCGTATAACAAAGATCTTGAATTCTAGTGGGAACTTCCCGCCGCGATTTCCTTCTGTGCTATGACATGGGGTTCTTTAAAGCTAAGATCTGGTGTTGCAAAACTAGACGATGGTAACCCTTTACATCAAGTGGGTCTTCTGCCTGTTTCAAGCGATAAAAAAATATCTCACGAAACTTACCATTTACTAACTTTATTGGGATATATGCTAGCTCTGTTCTGAGTGTCATTTGAATTCGTTCCCCAGTTTTCATGTAATATTCTGACAGACAGAGAAGCAGACAAAAATTCTAAAAGTTGTATTTTCGGAATCCTCTGGTTCGAAATAGTTTCTGAAGCTTAGGAATCTTCAATATAACACCTCTTGCTTGGATTTGTAGAATTTTGGGATCGGCAGTGGTCGGGTGTTTGGAGATTAATAATGAGCAATATAAGGATAAATAGGCATTTAATAAATTTAATACTATATACAATTAGAAAACAGATATGAGAGGACAAAAGAATATATAAAAAGTATGGTGTCAAAAAAATTCAAATATAACATGACATCTGAGATGCTAGTGCCAAGTTCCTCCAACAACCCCATTTTAACAGAATTCATGCGTATATTTTACATACATACATACATAACTTCACGCCAGTTCCCTTGCGGGGTAGGCACGAACAACAGAGCGCTCTTTAGGCTTATTCTTACACACCTCACTTGCTTCTTTGACATTCATAACTCTTGTCATGCACGCTCGTCTGTTCTTAAGGCTCCTGACATCACCTTCTGCTAGTACACGATCAATTTGATCATGGAAGGTGTGTCGTGGCCTTTCACGACTTCTGCATCCATCCACTTTTGCATTGTATATCTGTTTAGTCATTCTTTCATCATGCATTCTTTCCACATGCCCGAACCATCGGAGCATTCTTTAATATATATCGTATATATATTAAAGAATTGCGTATATTTTAATATCTATAAAATTATAAATATGCTGTATCTATGAAGCTATTTAAAAAATAATCAACTGGAATATCTAATGTTAGATATTACGGTCGATAAGCTTTTATATTAATCGTCTAAATACACAATTTAACTAAAATTTATATTGTAAGAAAAGACAAGTTATATATGTTTCATTATATAGATGGAGCATTTCCATTAAGTACTTATTTAGATGTTGACACAATACTTTCATTTTGTTGCCATTTCGGCAATCCGATAACCCTTTCAGAACATGTGTTTTATCACCCTTGGTATTTAAATTAACTGTAATTATTTTTATGATTGTCCTAATTATTCACTGTCATTTATTTGTGTTAATCTTCTAAGGACCAATTTTTCTATCACCAGATAAAAGTTATTGTATAGAATAAAAAAGAACATGGGAAAATTATTAAATGACAGTTGCAAGAATAAAACGATTGTATGGTTCACTCTTGAATTTAGTCAGGTTATAATTTATTCGACTGATAACTTTTATCTGATGATTGAAAACTTGGTCCTAGTCATTGAAAGGAAACGATTGTCAGTCGCTAATCCCCTTGTATTTATGGCCTGCCTTCCAGTAAGATATATATTGTTTCTATTGTTCAAATTTCGCTGCAATTTCTTAGACGCCATGTACTTTGGATTAAGCTTACAAGTTTTATAATTGCAATGAATGGTCTGTACATGTTCATTGGTTCACCAAGTCTATTTTGCGAATATATAACGTCGGCTCGTTGAGATAAAGTTAGTTGAATTTCAACACTGTTATTAAGTGTATACTTGGAACGTAAATCTCACATCGACATATTTTGGGCATTTTGTGTTATGGTGATCTTCTGCCTACGGTTTGGATCTGTTGTATTTATAAGAATTGACTATTATGTGTGTGTACTTCTAATAAAGTTTCTAATCTCCCGAAACAACATTTTAATTCGAGTTCCAGCAAATTCGTAACAATATATATGATTCTTTAGGACAAAAAGGAACAGGACAAACAGAGTGACACCTCCAAAGCAGAAGTACCAACTCTAAGAGAGAAAGTGGATATAGTTGTAGAAGTAGAATCGCCAGAAGCAAACAAACAATCACCTAGTAAAATGAAGAATTTTACTATAACAAATACAACTCATTATGTTAATATTATTGATCTGGAGGAAAGTTCTTCTGAGGATGGTAAGTTTGGTTATTTAAAACAAAATAAGCCACCGCGCTTCATTAAAAACAATCTATATCTTACAAGTCTCATCTTAAAATTTGTTTTCAGATGTCACTGTACAAGAAACTTCCAAAGAAACAATAGCAGTTGTCCAAGATTCGACGCCTATAAATATAGACATAACTGAATTGCAGAATGTTCCTCCGATAAAGACTATATTAACTGCAGTAAAAGAATCTGATGTAACAACAGCAGAAATAGTTGATGTAAGTAAAAATTTTAGAATAATAATTAAAGCATTAAATAAAATAGCTATGAGATACATCTACCATTATTTATGATAATTATTGCAATAATCTATGGAAATAGGTCACATATAATAATATAATATGATTCAATATTAATTTTATTTTTTAAGTTTATTTCTCGGGAATAATAAACCCCCGTTTTATGCTCGCATTTGAATTTATTTAAACTTAATTACTTAATACATACATACATAACTTCACGTCAGTTCCCTTGCGGGGTAGGCACGATCATCAGAGCGCCATTTAGGCTTATTCTTACACACCTCACTTGCTTCTTTGACATTCATAACTCTTGTCATGCACGCTCGTCTGTTCTTAAGGCTCCTGACATCACCATCTGCTACTAAACGATCAATTTGATCATGGAAGGTGTGTCGTGACCTTCCACGACTTAATACTAGACTAAATTATCCCTAACTACACTACAATGCATATTATAAAACTGACATGTACATTACAGTCACAAAAATTGGTCCCATAATATACTTTGGATTACAACTACTGTAAAACTGATGGACACGAGTCTACCACTAATTCCAAAGCAATTTAACCCCCTAACCTTAAGAACCCTAAAAATGTGAAGTCATTCATAATTTTGTTACATTAAAACTAGCAGATGTAGTTAGTCCTATAATAGATAAAGCGCCCAATAAAACATTGGATCCATCGAAAAGTACAATAGTCAAAGAAACTGTAGATATGTCTAAATCTAATATGAGGCTAGAAATATTTCATTCAATAATTATGAGACTTATAGAAAGACACGAGTCTACCACTGCCTCCAAAGCAATTTATCTTCCTAACCTTGAGAACCCTAAAATCGGTCGAGTCATTTATAATTTTATTACAGGCCCCACCAAAACCAACAGATGAGGCTAGTCCGATAATGGATAAAGCGGCCAATACAACATTAGATCCATCGAAAAGTGCGGTAGTCGAAGAAACAGTAGGCACGTCTAAACCTAAAGTGGGGCTAGAAATATTTAATTTGGATTCTGACGATGAGGAAATGAAGGAAGTACCGAAACGTAAGTACTTCATTATAAATGCGATAGATTTATATAATGTACTGCAGATAGATATAATATTCTGCTTGAGAAATTTAAGGGATAAAAAAATTCGACTCATTAAAGATATGACGTCATAGCTTGCCATGCTCGTACAAAATCTGGGAAGCCACATTATTTTGTAACATGTTAAATAATGTCTCAGTTGAATTGACTGTCAGTTACCGAATTCTGTGGCTGTGATGTTTTCCTAACTATAGATTCGCATGACTTGCGACTTACGATCTTTTGTTTTTATTATCGGCATCGCCTTTTGTTTTCTTTCTTGTCTTTTATTTTATTATTTTAAAGGGAAATAAGTGTGGGCGTCAATGTTTATTTCAATAGCTATTTTCTTATTATCGTTTTTTATTCTTTTCCTATTTATATACATGTTCTTATATTCTATTACATTTATTTATTTCTTTAAAAATCTAAAGCCTATCTACAGTTTATTGTTTCTTATTTCTATGTTTACAGACTTTTGATCTTTGGATTATATCTTTTTGTACCGGTTTGACTGGTTCGTTATCACGTTCTAACAATATCGGCCTGAAGTGGTTACCCTTGAGCTAATCGTGTTTTTATATGACGAGTGAGAGTTTTGATGGCCCACTTCCCCCTCCCAATGTCAAATCTTTCCTATATTAGCTCCCTATCGTATCCCCTCTATTCCATTACACTTGTTTGATCGCTCTATCCCATCCCAAAGGTTGGGAACGCGTTGGCTTTGCCCCGGCTATTTGCAAACATCTATAGGCAATAGTTACCACTTTCCATAACGGACGCGTTCCTCTTCTAGCTCACAACGTTCAAAATGCTCCTTCAGCCGTTCCACGTAGCGACCACGGTCGTTATGGTCGCCGCGAAAACGTCACTAATGACATTATAATTTTCGCTCACAATTGTAACGCCCGCAAGAAAGTGGAACGGGAAAAAGCGCGGTTGTGAGCATGGTCGATGTGAGAGTCATGTGGAAGTTAGCCTATGCGGGTCACTTGCCTGTTTGGCAGCTTTGCAATAAAAAAAAACACGAGCACATAGTACCGTTTCTGGGAGTGAACTGACAGTCCAACATACAAACACCTTTACTCAGCCATGTGACTATGTCCCTACATATTCATGCAATCTAATTTCAAATTTCTTCTATATCTTCTTCACAGCCGAAGAACCCGACGAACAACGGTTGAAGCCGAAAGAAGAAGAACTGCTAAAAGGGCGTCGTCGGTCGAACAAATGCATAAATTTAGCATGTAAAAGCATAGGCAATGTTTACTATAAAGCGGACAGCTCTATAGTGGCCCATTATGATGCTGCAAGAAAAAAATTGCCTCTGGTGTGTGAGACGTGCGTCCAAGAGTTCTCCCAAAGCCGACTGGTAAGTATTTAGGCGACAATAGGTTGATTATTGAGATAAGATATAATTTAGACAACTGACAAGTGAAGGAAAGGAAAGGGTGAAAAAACAGGTATTATTTCCAATTCTTATTCTTATCTCTTCTTTTTATCTGTGCAGGAACAGAGAAAGAATACAATTTCCTGCAGCCGGGCGGCCTGTCCTAAGAGGCGACAAAACAACCCACAGCCAGGTGGTAGGGCATTTGCCCGACTGGATGGCTACCACCCCTGGTTTAAAGTATGTGGCCATAACAACCTTGAGTTGTGTTCCGGCATTAGTGACCAGGTTCCAGTCTCCCTTAAGAGAGCAGCAGCGCATTTGTAGCACCTTTGGTGTTGCAAATGTCCACAGGCGATGGTAACCGCTTTCCATCAAGTGGGCCATCTGCCTGTCTGCTGAACTCCTGCAATAAAAAAAAATCTTATTCTTCTTGACGTGCACTGCAGCAGTAGGCATAAATACACAAATCCACTCACAGATACACATACTACCATAAGGGCGTTCCATTGTAGCTCACAACACCCAAAATGCTCCATTAGCCGTTCCACAAGCCGACCGCGGTCGGTCGGTTGTGTTCCACTCGGGTTTAGGATTATAACTCAGCAAGCAAGTGGAACGGGAAAAATCGCTGTCGTGAATCCCTAATGGAACGTAACACATTCATCACACTTCACTCTGACTTTATATGTCTTTGACATTGACAATGTTTTATAAATACCAACCTTCATACTTATTTTTTTCTTTCTCTATATTGACTATGGTTCTTTTTTTATTTGACTTAATCTTGATGACATAATTTCAATGGAAATTCAATTAACTTCATTTATTCTCTTTGTATAAGTGTGGCCTACAAAATAAAATCCATTATTGGGTCATGTGCTGCTTTTAAAATGTATCGCCTTCTGTGATGTATAGTGTAAAGCTGTGTGATCCTTTTCAAATAATAAATAAATAAATTGGAGGAGAAAGCTTCTACGGAAGAAGTGTTTGTCTGTGATTTCAAAGAAATGACACAAGTTATGTGAAAACCTATTCAATTCAATACTACACAATCGGCTGGTGTACCTTTAGTGAGATTTAGAAAAGTTGTAATGTTGCTTTTTGAAGTCTGTTTCAAATGAATTTATGGGTAATGGGAAAGATGGTTGATGATGATGACGATGATGGGAGAAATTATGTAAATAGAGAAATAAACATCGTGATTCTTCTTGGGAGCTAAGAAGACGAGATTAATAAATACGAGAGGTTTTCGTTGTTACAAGATATATTTCCAAGTGAAATATCATTGGTGGCACAAACAACTTACACAGACAGCAACACATTCCACAATATTAAATTTAAATTCAATACATACAAAAAGTTTGTATGTTCATCAATTCCAAGTATAAGATTAATAAATAGTATCAGGATTAAATATATTTTGAAATGGTAACTTCTTATGGGAGGGTACGTCGCTTCGTTACGTAACGCGTTACGGTGCCAGTCTGTCTGGCTTCTCTTTCTCTCACGCATACGGCAGCGGTGCAGGCTCCTCCTCTCTCACTCTAACCCACAGCGCTAGCTGTATTTCCCTAATTAAATTAAATAATGAAACTAATAATGTACATATACAAACTTCTCATGTACTCTTACATATTCAAGAATTGTAACTACTACTAAAATATAATTTATAATGAATAAAAGATTTTATTAGTAAATAACCTTTCCTTCATATTAATATACATAAAATTTTAGTAATAAACTAAATTTTTCTAAAGTTAAACAATTTCAATATTAAATAGTTCAACTTAGATTACTTTAAGTTATAACTTCTGTCGGGCGTCCCGAGACGCACACATGTTTTATAATTTAAACACATGCAAAGGTTTTCTTACATGATGTATCTAAAAATATTCATTATTTACCGTACAGAGTTTGATAGAGGGTGTGAAGAACATGACTCCACTTTTAGAGTTGCTCAGCGGAAGACTTCCCGAGGATTGTGTAGAGATTTCCGACTCGGATTCCGAAGAGGAGGGCGATCTTCCTATTGAGGTGGAGAAGGAACTGGTTGGAGAGGCCGGGGCTAAGTGAGTATACGAGTAAACATAGGTAGTTGTACTGCTTTCTATTACCCTATGCAATAGGCACTTATTGCTGAGTCAAACATCTCATTGACATAGATTTCCAAAATGTCGATCAGCAGTAATTGCCTATAAATACCAAATCTTTTTACAAATTCACAGAGTTCTCTTGGTTATTAGCCACAGCTCTACAGCAACGGACCTGGTTTATGCCTGCCGGCTGGATTGCTCAAAACTAATACCATATCGGTCCGGTAGACCTTTGAGGTCCCGTATATTGAGACTCCAAGTCAATTATTATTCATAATAATAAAATAAAAGGTTCCTGTAAGCCAAAATTGTTTTTTTTTTAAAACATATAAGTGCTCGGGACTAACATTTGGTGTCAGAAGAAAGCGGGATATTATTGCCCGCCGGACGCCCCGTTCCTGACGACGTCCAACAAAAAGCCAAGCTGTGACGGTGCTGTACCAGTCTCTCTGACTGTGCATAGCCAGACTCCAGCTCTACGTGTCGAGGAAGCCGCCACGCCGTACCTCATCGTGCCCGAGGGTCCATTGCCCAGCCGCGAGGTCCTGTTGCGCGGCCCAACGACAACGCGTTGACCTAGATATAAAGCGTCAACAACCCAACGTGTTGCTGCCACGCGCTGACACGAGCCGCCGATTGAGCGTCGCCGCCCGCCGCCGCCGCAGCCGTCGCCGCCTCCGCCGCCGTCGCCGCCGCCGCCGCCGCCAAGTCAGCATAATAACCAACACATGCTGCCGCTGATGTTTATACTGTGAGTGCATTTTAAGTTTATTATCTGTTATAGTTCCATTTCTTTATTTATAATTGATCATGGCAAACCCAAAAATCGATCACTCCCCTATATCCTCCCATACCGTAAAAATGAATTTTACCGACCTCACCCGCTTCATAAAAACCTTCGATGGAGATAGAAATAAATTATCCCCGTTTCTACGTAACTGCGAGAATGCCCTTAACTTAATTAACCCCAATCAATACGAAATATTATTTAAATTTATACTATCCCAATTAGAAGGTAAAGCAGAAGCAATATGTTCCCTTAAAGTTTTCAGTAATTGGTCGGACCTGAAACAATTTTTAAAAAGTAACTTTGGCGAGTGTAAACACCGTAACCATCTATTATTAGACCTCCAAAACTGTAGAATGAAACCTAACGAAAGTGCTCTGCAATATAGTACACGTCTAGAAACTCATCTTACACGACTACAGACGGACATATCTCATTCAACCATCAATCAGGGTGAACTGCTAGGACGACTAGCTAATACGGAAGACCTGGCTTTACACACCTTTTTGCTGGGGCTACCCAGCCATATTTCCAACATATTGAGATGCCGCAATCCGGAAAACCTTGCCGAAGCAATTAATTTAGCTATTCAAGAAGAAAAATTCTACAACTATGCTCAATCCTCGCAGTCAAGAAATTCCGTAGAATCCAAACCAAAATGCCGTCTTTGTGGCAAACCTGGGCACACGGATAGATCGTGCTATTCAAATCGTCACCGTCCCATCCATAATGTAGCTTTCCAACCAAGACCTTCTCAATCCATTCCCAATACTTCACCACCAAACCCGACTATCTGTGCATATTGTAAGGCAGTCGGTCATCACATAAATCAATGTCGTAAAAGGGAATATAATAACACAAATCGTCAAAGATTTTCAAACCCTACAAATCATCAAATAAATTCTAACCCACCTTTAAATAAAGTACACAATTTAGACGAAAACCATGATCAGACCCAAGAGTGTCCAACAGACCCCCAAAATGATAATTTTTTATACTAAATAGGGTTCCGCAACCGCGTCATGTGGAATCTGCTACACAAACCGACGCGCTACCAAGTAAAATACCTCCTAACGATTCTGATTCCCTTTATTGCCATACCAATAAGTTACCGACAGACAGAACAAATAGTCACGACTCCTTCTTCCCTTCACGGCTCACTGAATCCCGAGTTATACGACAGGGTAACCAGCCCCAGATAGGAAACTCGTCTATTAAAAACACTGGTTCTAAAAACTCTACTAAATCTTATACCAATAATTCTATGTCTAATAAATCTTATACCAATAATTCTAAGTCTACTAAATCTTATACCAATAATAAAAATTCTACTAATTCCTATACCCGTAATACTAAATCTGCGAATTCTTATAATACAAAGTCCACAAATTCTTATAAGAATAACGAGACAATTTATAAAATTCATTATAACGATAAAATTCACTTACCGCATGTCTATATAAAATCTCAATATTCAAATAAGCCGCTGGTTTTCTTGATTGACTCAGGCTCTAGTATTTCTTTAATAAAAAAATCTTCTTTAGTCACACATCCTAAACTTATAACAGAAAAGGTTAAGTTCAAAGGTATAGATGAAAATGCCCCATGTTCTGAGAGTTTTGGGCACTTTCAATTAGATTTCAAGCTCGATAACTCTGAAACAATATTCAGTAAAATTCATCTAGTTTCAGAATCTCTAAGTTTCAATTTTGACGGAATTATAGGTAATGATTTTCTAAGAAACAATAACTGCAATATCCTATACGGAAATAATACTCTGCATCTTGATAAAGGCACATTACAAATTCATTTTACTAAACCCCAATATACAATACCAGCTCGTTCCGAAATGATGATAGAATGCAAAGTAACTAATCCAGAAATTACATCCGGGTTTGTTGAAAAGTCTGAGATTCAAAAGGGTGTATACCTATCCAGTTGCCTCACATCCCTTAAATCCAATAAACACGTTAATGTGTCCATTCTTAATACTACAAATAATGAAATAAATATACAAACCTTTTGCGTTGAACTCCTACCATGTGATATTCTAAGGTCTAATAGTATACATAATATAACTTCCGATCATAACCGAGCTTTGGAAGTACGGAACCAAATAAGAACATCTCATCTTAACTCAGAAGAATCTAAAGTCCTCCTATCTCTTTGCCACGAATATTCCGATTTATTTTACCTTGATGGTGATCATCTCTCTTGTACTAACACTGTTAAACATGAAATTAAAACTACTAGTTCACAACCAATCCATGTAAAAAGTTACCGCTATCCAGAATGCCATAAAGAAGAAGTAAATAAGCAGATACAGAAAATGTTGAATCAAAACATTATTAAACCTTCTAGTTCCCCATGGTCATCCCCAATTTGGGTAGTTCCAAAAAAACAAGACGCTTCCGGTCAAAAGAAATGGAGAATCGTAGTAGACTATCGAAAACTTAATGATATTACCATTGGAGATGCTTATCCTATTCCTAACATAACCGAAATCTTAGACCAACTAGGTCACAGTAAATATTTTTCTACATTGGATCTCGCCTCCGGTTTTCATCAAATTCAAATGGCTGAAGAAGACTCTCCCAAAACCGCCTTCTCAGTTCCAAATGGCCACTTTGAATACACTAGAATGCCCTTTGGACTAAAAAATGCTCCTGCAACCTTTCAACGTCTCATGAATACAGTCCTTACCGGTCTACAGGGTTTACATTGCTTTATCTATCTAGATGACGTTATTATCTATTCTCATGATCTCCAGTCTCACATCTCTAAACTTGAATTAATATTCGATGCCTTAAGAAAACATAATCTAAAGTTACAGCCAGACAAATGCGAGTTTCTTCGTCGCGAAGTCGCCTATCTAGGTCATATAATTTCAGACAAAGGAGTATCTCCCAATCCCGATAAAGTTGAAGCCGTAGTATCCTATCCTACACCCAGAACACCCAAACATATTAAAAGTTTCTTGGGACTCATAGGATATTATAGGAAATTTGTTAAAGACTTTTCTAAAATCACTAAGCCACTAACTTCCCTGTTAAGAAAGGATGTAGATTTCACCTGGTCACATCAACAGGAAGAAGCATTCAACTCTCTTAAATCAATGCTTACTAACGCCCCTATCCTCCAATATCCTGACTTCTCGAAACCTTTCATCTTAACCACTGATGCTTCCGAATATGCAATTGGTGCAGTTCTATCGCAAGGTGAAATAGGCAATGACCTACCCATAGCCTATGCTTCCCGTACTTTAAACAAAGCAGAAGGAAATTATAGCGTGTCTGAAAAAGAACTTTTAGGAGTTATATACGGTACAAAAACATTCAGACCGTATCTTTATGGGAGAAAATTCAAAATCGTTACAGACCACAAACCCCTTGTGTATCTTATGAATTGCAAAGATCCTAGTAGTAAGTTATTACGCTGGAGATTAAAAATAGAAGATTTTGATTATGAAATTGTGTATAAACCAGGAAAATTAAATAGTAACGCCGACGCCTTATCCAGACCGCCTATACATAATATCGAAGATATAGATCTTAATGATAACTTAACCTATGAATCCTATATTAGAACACGTTCATCCCCTACAGTTTTTAATACTCGAATAACAGAATTTAACCAAAATTTACTTGAATCCTCGTGTCCATACATAGCCTACCCAACATCCATTGACTTAGATGACTCCAATCCCTACTGTCGAGATATACTAAACCTTTTAGAAAACAGAAATGACTTTGAAAACTCTGAAAGAGAATTGCATAATATTAAAATATCCGAAATAAATAATAAAACTTATCTTCATCTTTTTACTAAAGTCCATCACTATGACTCTGTCACTTATAGAGATATCTTTGCAGTATTAAAAGAAGTAAGAAATAACTTAGTTATATTCTACCCCCAAGTTAATGAAATTTCTATCTCTGATTTCGATAACCCTTACGATAAACTAAAATTTCTAATTATTTACGAAATGATAACTTATATATTCCATGACACTAATATTAAAATAAATATTTATCACAACAAACTCGTATATCCTACCCCTAACCAAATTCCTGCTATCCTGAAGGATAACCATGACTCCCCTATTGGAGGCCATATTGGCTCCAATCGAATGTATAGTAAACTCAAAGATACTTACTATTGGAGTGGAATGAAAAAGGATATTGAAAATTATGTAAGAAATTGTCCACTCTGCCAACAAAACAAAGCACTTCGAGCTACTAATAAAGCCCCTATGGAAATCACAACAACTTCAAATGAACCCTTACAAAGAATATTTACCGACATTGTAGGTCCTCTTCCAGAATCTGGTCCCCAAAAATACAAGTATATAGTCACATTCCAAGACGATTTAACTAAATATTCCATGGCCTATCCTATTGTTCAATCCACTGCAGAACAAACTTCTGAATGTCTTATAAAATTTATATCTCACTTTGGTATTCCCAAAACTGTCCTTTCTGATCAAGGTGTCCATTTTATAGCCGACGTATATAAACAAGTAGCGTCTCTTTTTAAAATTAAACACTTATTCTCATCTCCATATCACCCCCAAACCAATGGTGCACTTGAGAGAAGCCATAGCACTCTCAAGGAATATCTTAAATCCTATGTAAATGATAATCAAGACAACTGGTATAAATATCTCCCTACTGCACTGATATCCTACAATTCAACAACTCACTCTACCACAAATTTTAGTCCTCATGAACTTTTATTCGGATGTAAACCTTACCTACCAAGTTCTATCTATGACATAAACCCTACTGTCACTTATCCCGATTATATTAAAAATTTAAAACACAGATTAATTAATACAAGAAACATAGCTCGCGAAAATATTCTTAGAAGTAAAGAAAGATCAAAACACTACTATGATCAGCATACTAGAGAAATATCTTATAATGTTGGAGATATGGTGTATATAAAATACCACCATAGATTGCGTAAAGCCTTGTCTCCTATATGGAAAGGTCCTTACCAAGTCACGGCAGTTCATGGTAATAGCAATGTAACAGTGCAAGTAAATAGGCGAAAAATCCGTTACCATTTTAACGAAATAAAACTAGCCCACGATAATTCCATTCCAGGGCCATCGCGCCAGGTGCCATCTCCGACTCAGGACTAATATCGCCAATCCCAAACAGTCCAGGCCTATACTATGAAAATCTAGGTACTTTAAGGTTTTATAATAGTTTTTGGAACATGGTCACTTTTACAGATTTCTCCTACATACAACCTCATATAGAAAATATTAAAAATATAATAAATACCGTTAAAACAACCTGTAATAGTTATAAATCAAGTAAAATTCAAACAGACTGCTCTAACACATTAAATCCGTTAGAAACTCTCCTAGTTAACGTAGAAAATAATTTTATAGCTGTATCACATCTCACAAATAAAAATCGTATTAAAAGATCTTCGTGGTTCGGTTTTGGCGGACCTATTCTTAAACAGTTATTCGGATCCTTAGATGAAGATGATGCAAAAACCTTCTCTGACGCTATCAATGCCGTCCAAGACGATCAGAGACATCTATCGTCTTTAATGAAAGATAACATTCACGTAATCTCTTCCGCTATCGATACTTTTAATAATACAATTAGAAGACTAAATGATAATGAACAAATATTAAATCAAAACATGGGTAAATTAGATACAATTTTAGAAACCGTTTTGCAAACAACTTCCAAATTAGAAACTTCTTCTTATCTATCTTTAACCTTTAGCGCAATAGAAAGTTCTTTAATAACTTTAAATTTTAACCTTGAAGACATTATAGATGCAATTCTGTTCGGAAAACAAAACATAATTCATCCTTCTATTTTATCCCCAGTTCAATTATATAATGAACTAAGTTCCAACCAAAATATTATAGCTCAAAACTTCCCAGTCTCATTAAGCATAGAAAATATGCACACTCTCCTAGATATCTCATCAGTTTCTAGCTTTGTTAATGGATCTAAACTAGTATTCGTCATAAGAATTCCGTTAATAAACTTACAAGAATACAATCTCTATCATATTTTTGCTCTCCCTACTCCGCATGATATAAATAATCCTCATTCCTTTGCTATGATCAATCCAACTACTAGATTTCTTGCTATAACCGATGATAAATTAATGTACTCAACAATGGACTCTACGAGTGAGTGCAAAAGTGTAACAAAAGAATATTATCTGTGCAAACTAAGTGATGTGCATCCTACCGCAACAAATCCAATTTGTGAAGTGATAATCCTAACTAAACATATAAACAAATTACCAAAACCTTGTGATTATAAAGTAATAATTAGTGATATTGACGTTTGGCAAAAACTTAATAATAATAAGTGGTTATATGTACAGTCTGATCTAACTAAACTATCTGTTAAATGTAACAATACTCTTAGTGACTACGATATTGTTGGAACAGGAATCCTCAAGGTTCCTAAAGGCTGTAAGGCTTTTCATAATCTTCTACAATTTGTTGCATCTACAGAGTATGAGTCTAAACTGTATTTACCTTCTCCAAATTTTAATATTATAGAAGATGATTGCTGTTCCAAGAAAAGGATAAATAATACGATTCCATATTTAACTCCTATTAAATTATCTCACATCGATTTAGATTCCTTGCATTATGTCACACATAGATTAAATCAGTTCAGTGACGAAATAGAGAAAATAGAAAATCAACCTTACCACATTAAATATGGAAACTATTTTAGCGGAATTACAACAATCTTGTCTGTATGTGTTTTAGCTTATATGTCTTTTACTATTTATAAGAAATGTTGTAAGAAACCAAGACGAGATACAACCCAAAATGAGCCTGGTTGTTGTATAAAAATATTCAATAATTGTTATGCTAAGCCTAATACCCAAACAAATCTTCAGATTCAGAATAGAGCATTTGAAGTATCTGAAAACTCGGAAGAATCTCCCTCGAGTTTGAGGAGAAATTTACATATATATTAGAAAAAACTTATAGTAATCCATAAATAATAATTTTGTTAATTTTTTAGTAATAAATAATTTTACTAGTTCATGTTAATGTCTCATAGAAATAATGAATAAAAACTACTATTCCTTTACTAAAGTTTTACTATTTCTTTACCAGTTCTCAAAGAATAAAATATTTACCATATCTTTACCAATTCTTATAATGAAAATAATTATACTAGTTCTTTACAAGTTCATACTAGATCTTATGATCAAAATTGTTTTCTACATCTTTACTAGTTCATAGGATATTTTACTATTTCGTTACAAATTCTTAAATCATTGCTATTTCTTGACTAATTGTAATATTTCAATTCTCGTGTTACTTAATAGCTTAAGCACTAAAATATGTAATTTGTTCAACTTTTCTAATAATTGATACATAGTAATTTTAAAATTCTAGCTGTAAAATAAAACTGTATATTTTGTTAAATGTACTGTGTAAATGTTTGTAACTTCTTGGTGTCTCAATCTACTCGCATCTTTTCCTTATTTGATGCTCCGTTTTAAGGGGGGAGGTGTTACAACCCTATGCAATAGGCACTTATTGCTGAGTCAAACATCTCATTGACATAGATTTCCAAAATGTCGATCAGCAGTAATTGCCTATAAATACCAAATCTTTTTACAAATTCAGAGAGTTCTCTTGGTTATTAGCCACAGCTCTACAGCAACGGACCTGGTTTATGCCTGCCGGCTGGATTGCTCAAAACTAATACCATATCGGTCCGGTAGACCTTTGAGGTCCCGTATATTGAGACTCCAAGTCAATTATTATTCATAATAATAAAATAAAAGGTTCCTGTAAGCCAAAATTGTTTTTTTTTAAAACATATAAGTGCTCGCTATCCCAAAATCTATCCCATTATCCGGGATGAAAAATATACCATATCCACCCTCGGTATTCAAATTACATATGTACCGAGTATCAGCCAAATCGGTCCAAAAGTCTTTCCGTTTAGTTCCGCTCGAACCACGGTCGAGATAAGTCGATTTTACCTAAGCTCCGCGCGGAAAAAATCGAAAAAATAGGTTTTTCGAAGCCTACAGTGTCGTGCGATACACCAAACTGTGCGCAAAAGTGAGGCGCAGGTGCCTACAGTGTCAGTGTGTGCGTATAGTTCGGACAAAAGTGCCAGATGCAAAAAACCGATTCCAAAAACACTTTTTGCATTGGCGTTCGGAAAACAGATCGGTGAGGTGTGGATTTTTTACTGGTGCCGGGTAGGCCCCATAGGCCCCCAGACGCCCACCGAGTTTGCCTTCCATCGCGCTAACAACGACGGAGTTATAGGCGTGGGAAACTCCGACACGTGGCCAGCACGTGTTTCCGTTTTCGTCAATTCCCACCCTATCACGACGTGCGGGGTATCAAAAGACGCGCCACGAAGAGTCCAGGAATTCCCCAATAATCATCTTGAGGATCCCACCAGAATTGGAGGAGTTATTAGCCAAAAACATAGAAAATTGTACTTTGGGTGAAACTTTGAAAAATCAAAACTAGGGAAATAGATCGGTAAGCTACTAACTTTATTTCGCTGGAAGATAGGACTCATTGAGACCTATCTGTTGACACGCAGCACGTCCGCGCGCCGGTTATATTTCCCGAGTTTTTCAACTTTTTCTGGTTTTCTGGAAAACACCAACTTCGTCATTTCTGGACCTGGAAGTGGAAAAGAAAATTTCTTCAGAAGACCTCCAAACAAGCCATAGATTACCGTAAGAATTAGATTTTTAAGTTCATTAGTTTTTAATTATTTGCAATTTAACTGTTTGTCTTTTAAAATTAAAAATATAAGAGGTCATTAGCGACGCGTGGATTTTAACACCACAGCCTGGTGAACAATCAGGAGGACCATCTAAAAACGATTTTTAATAAATTTCGGACCCTAAAAATTTTTTGGAAAAATCGGAAAAAACGGATTTCCTGGATTTTAATGTTTTAAAATATTTTTTAATATTACGTGTGTATTATTTTATGAAAGGATTCGAAAGAGCAGGAAATCTAACAGTGCTTTTATATTTTTTCGGAATTTTAGGATCAATATTTTTTAAAATATTGAATTTAATACTATTTTTTATAAATAATTCTTAAAATATAATCAAAATTTAATAAATAGTTTCATAATTAAATGCACGACAAGATTTCCTACACCTAGAACCCAAACTCGACTGTTCTAGGCCCAATAGGACCCGAGAAAACGGCAATTTTAGTTTTTCGGCCGCCATATTGGAAATTTTCAAACTGATTTTTCTCGGGAAGTATTGAGTCTAGAAAATCGGGGAAACAATAGGAGGTATCATCACCTCCTAGACTATCGGTCCAGACAAAAATCTGTACCGCGATTTTTTGACCGGATTTTAAAATTCCATCGGGTAGAACTCCCCAGGGGCTCCCTGGAGAATCCAAACTCGGGCACTTTTTGTCCAGTGGTGACCGAGTTTTCGAGGTCCAAAATATCGCAGCCGCCATCTTGGAAATTTTCTAAGTGGTTTTTCTCAGGAAATACTGGTCCCAGGAGATTGGGGTTTCGATAGGAGTAGTCGGCATAGCCTAATCTATCATCCTAGACTAGAAAATTGGAAGAAAAATTTGACGTCAAAATTTTAGCATTGGGACATAGACCAGGACATAGACTCCTTAGTGAACCCAAACTCGGGTACAATAGGCCTTCTGGAAGCTGAGTTATTTGAGTACAAACTTTTTCGGCGGCCATCTTGAAAATTTTAATTTTCAAATAACTCGGCCAATACCTATCTGAGGAGGCTCGGGCTTCCTCGGGAGGTATCCTCAGCTCCAGAAGCACCTACTGGACCCATTTTTAGGACAAAATTTTTTTGAAAAATTTCAGTTTGTTTTTCGATCCCAGTCGATAGATCTCACCGGGGCGAGAGGTTTGAGACCAAGCTCGAGCTTCTAGCACTGATATTGAGTGAGGAACAACGAGTTGAAAGTCGCGAAGTTTTATCCGGTTTTTTGGGGACAAAACTTCGCAGCTTGTTTCTCAGCCAATTTTAGAGCTAACACAGTCGAGTTTGGTATCATCCAACTCGGAACGAAGAGATCTACCGACTTACTCATTTTCCCCCCTCTAGTTCCCCCCCTTTCCATAATTACCTGTAATTCCTTGTCCTATTGTCCGTTCCTGGCGTGCGAGGTGTCGTTGAACTCGTAGAGACGCGACGAATCCAGCTGTCCACCTCCCGGCTCCCGGCGCCATCCCGCTCCTCCCCTGGACCTGAAACAGAAAGAAAAGTAAAAATATTAGTTTTCGAGTGGAACACAGTTAGTTGGGTATAGTATAAGGTAATATTAAGGACTATAGAGTACAAGGCTGCAGCCAAAAATCTGTCATTTTTGGCAAGTAAAATTGTAAATATAATTAGAAATAGGTACTTATCTTTGACTTTGAAGAACTTTCTTGACTAGGACAGCAGGATAACCTGTAAAATAATTTAGTTTTAATAATTGACTTAGTATAAGATATATTGACTGGTTCAACATATGTTGGTTTTGTTTATTTTATTTAGCTGACTCTGGACAAGGTGCTGTTGCGCCTCGTCAATTAGTGTAACTAGAAGTTAGGAGCCCTATTACACGATACATACACAACACATACATACACGCGCATCGCATACATACACATCCACACACAAAAAAAAAAAACACTTACATCCAAATTGTTGCTGTTGCACAATTGGAATAGTTTAAGAACATAGCCGTACAAAAGGCTAAATTTAAAACGTCTGCACTGTAACAAGGAAGATGTATAGAACTCCGTCAAACCACAAGAAAATGTGGGAGGCAGGCTATCTAACGGAGAAATCTAGAGCCAAGTTTGAGGCGATTTACAATAACAGGACCAACCCGGAGGAGGATAAAGTAAGAGCCCGAGTTGAGCAGGAAAAATTAGAAATGGAGAAAAGAAAAGCTCTGGGGTATCAGACCCCTCCTTCAGCACATGAGGACACCCCCGGACAGTGGACGGATACGATTCCGGAGAGGATGATGAGAGAGGAGGGCACCCCACCATCACCAACAAGTCCCATCACTTCTAGGCGGCACCAGGCCAAGAAGAGAGCGGTAACGCTCAAGTTCTCTCCTCCTCAGACCACGGAAAAGCAGCCGGAAAATGCGGAGATAATAAGACTAAAGAGGGTTTCGCCGAGTGGGACATACACAAGACGCACGCCGCCAGAGGCAACGAAAGACGCGGCTAGACAAAGCAGCAGGATGAAGGACGCCAAGACATCATACGACAAGGCAAACGAGTGTCTGTCCAACTCGCGAAACCTGAAGACAGAAATAAAACAGGGCGTACAGGGGGCGATAGACCGAATGTACGCCCTGATAAAAGAAATGGATAAGGCCTTAAACGAACCACAGAAGCAAGCAGACGGTGTGAGCACGGGCGAACGGAAAAAGAAAATGGGAGATATGCAGACCCAAACTGAAGACTACGGACTAGGAAAAGAAGGAAACCGAAGCTGGAAGAAATTTGAAGAGGAAAAGGCCGCACTGGTACTAAAGATGGAAGAGCACGCCTCACTCATGCGTGAAAACCTAAAGCAGACCAATAACTTAACTCAAGTTATTGAGCGGCATAGGGTAGAAATGAGTGAGGTTAGTGCCCTGAAGCCTACCTACGCGAGTGTGGCGGCTGTAAGATCGGAGGGTAAACCTCCGGCTTACAGAACGCTACACTCCGTAGCAGTGACCAGCAGGCTAGAACACCGCTCTACCGAGGAAACCCTCGATGAGGTTCGGCAAGCGCTTGACGCTAAGGAAGGGGGGGTAGAGGTGGAGCGGGTAAGAAAGGCAAAAGACGGACGGGTTATAATAAGCTGCAGGACGGAGGAGGACAGGGAGAGAGTCAAGCAGAAGCTTGCAGAAAGGACGAAACACCTGACAGCAGAGCACATCACCAACAAGAAACCGTTGGTGATGATAACCGGGGTCCTCCGAGTCCACACGGACGAAGACCTGTTTCGGGCCCTCAGAAACCAAAATAGGGCGATTTTTGAGGGCCTGGAAGAGGCCGATGATTGGCTGGAAGCAGCTTACAAGATTAGAGGGAAAAATCCAAACACCCACAGAGTGGTGCTCAGGGTGTCACCAACTCTGTGGAGAAGACTGACAGAAGTGGGTACGGTGCGGATAGACCTGCAGACACTGCAGGTCACCGATAGGTCTCCGCTCACACAGTGTACTATATGCCTGGGCTTCGGGCACGGCAAAAAGCTGTGCACGGAGACCCAGGTGCTATGTAGTCACTGTGGGGGTCCCCACACTATTAGTGAGTGTGAGGAGTACTTGGTTGGCACGCAGCCAAATTGTAAAAATTGTGTAAAGGAGAAAAGGCCGGAGGCGACACATAATGCCTTCAGTGAGAAATGCCCTGTAAGGGCAAGATGGGATAAGATAGTGCGTGCAACCGTCGCCTACAGCTAAGATGCACCGCCGAGGAAGACAAAATAATAATGGGCCGGAAGTCGTGCCTCGTTGTGAACAGATGAGTATTACACAAAGGGTGCTAAACACAAACAAAGTGCACACTCGTCAGCAACGAGGTACGGCCAACGGCTCCGCTATTTTGCATGGAATCGGCGGGGTAGCATCTTACTGTAGGAACCCCCCCAAAAAAAAAAAAGAAAAAAAAGTCAGTTACAGCGGTGACCACCAACGAGAAGGACCCGAGTATTTAGCAAGGGATATTATTAAATAACACACAAGCACATTCAAAATCAACTGTTTTTGGTAAACTTAATCGTTAAGTAAATGCATCCTAGACCATTCGCAAACCCACATTATGACACACAGTCAATAGATCATTCACTCATCACTAGCAAAATCACATTCAACGTAAACACACAAGCATTCGACACAAGCAACAATTAAAACTAACTACTTTACTTTAAAGCTAGTCAGTTTTGTAGTAATACACTCATGTGCACACACATACATACATACATACACTCAAAACAATTACAGAAGATAAAACAATATACTTAACTAACTAAATTAATAAAAATGACTTACCCAATAAGTTCAAGTTAGATACTCGGGTTGGGGATCTGAAACAACGAAAGATTGTACTTTAACAAAGAACAGAGTAAGCTGATAATAAGTTAAGAGTAAAACAATAAAGTAGAAAATAAAAGCAAAAATATGACACTAGAACTATATATGATAATATATATATAAGCTTTTAGTATCAGAAATTAAGTATAGCAGTTAAATAATAAAATAGATAGGAAAATACACATATAATTGAGTAATAGATACAAATCTCCTAGGATAGAATAAGGTCCGGAAGTAGTATAAGAGTCTAGATACTAAAAGAACAAGTAAATTGTAATCATATACGTTCATAAGATAAAAATGTAATAGCAAATAAGAATATTGTAATAGCAGATAAGAATACTGTAATAGCAGTAAGAAACAATAAATAAAAACAGAGAAGTCTCCTACTACCCTAATACCCATAAAATCCCTATATTTAGTATTATATAGTACTAACCACCTATTGGCAAAATATATCTACATAGTATATACAAAATATAATAGGAAAATACAATATATATGTAGTATATAAAAGTATATATAAATATATATAATAGTATAAATAGGAAAGATAAATATATGCGTCTGATCATCTTCCCGGGGTCAAGAAAACCAGTACAAACGTAACTCGTGCTGGCGGTCTTGACCCGGGGGAGGCAACGCGGACGCATATGTACGTAAAATGTTAATAAAATTAAAAGTAGAACAAGTATAGTATAAGTAAGTTTATATAAATAACCCTAAGATACTTACCCAACTAGTAAACCTTTACCCTTCCACTATAAACAATTCCCAAAAATAGTAGGATAAAAATAGTATATAGACTCGGGCATATCTCGTTCGCCCGGGCAAAAGAAGGAAAAAAAAAAAAAAAGTCTTTCCGTAAAAGGATAACAAACAGAGAGACAAATATACTTTTATCCCGGAAACTATCCCATTTTCCGGGATAAAAAGTATCCTATGTTCATTCTCGACATCGAAAATATATATATATATATATATATATACTGAGTTTCAGCCAAATCGGTCCAGTAGTTTTTACGTGAAAACGGAACAGACAGACAGACAGACAGAGTTACTTTCGCATTTATAATATTAATAGGGATTAAAATGGGTAGGAGGTAAAATAAAAAGAGAAATTGTCAACCAAGTTGGTTTGTGTTCCAGTGCACGCAGAAAGGTCTAGTCTGGCGATTGGTTTCTGCTGGGTTTTTTAAATTTTTTTTATTATCAACTCTACGGATACTAGTTTCTAAGTCTTTTTACTTCACTGAATTTACTAAGTGTTTAAAAAACATAAAATTTTACAAGTCCAAAATCAAGAATTTTTCTAAGTCCTTTTTACATACATACATACATGCATAACTTCACGCCAGTTCCCTTGCGGGGTAGGCACGAACAACAGAGTGCCATTTAGGCTTATTCTTACACACCTCACTTGCCTCTGACATTCATAACTCTTGTCATGCAAGCTCGTCTGTTCTTAAGGCTCCTGACATCACCTTCTGCTAGTACACGATCAATTTGATCATGGAAGGTGTGTCGTGGCCTTCCACGACTTCTGCATCCATCCACTTTTGCATTGTATATCTGTTTAGTTATTCTTTCATCATGCATTCTTTCCACATGCCCGAACCACCGGAGCATTCCTTTCCTTACCTTCACCCCGACACTCTCTTTCAGACCAACTCTCTTTCTTACTTCGGTATTACGAACGCGGTCCGCGAGCGTCACTCCGCAGATTTTGCGCAGTGCTCGCATCTCGACCGCGTTTACTCTACTTTCATGCTCTTTCTTCCATACCCAACTCTCGCTTCCATACGCGAGCGTAGGTACCAGCATCGCGTTGTGTACGGCGAGCTGGGCCTTCTGGCTGAGGTTCTTAGCGCCTAGAAGTTTACCTAACGCTCCATTTAAACTATTCCCCAAATTCACTCTTCTTTCTATATCACCGGTGTACCTTCCATCCCTGCTAAAAGCACATCCAAGATATACAAACTCATTCACTTGCTCCAGCATAACATCATCGACCATTATCCTTGCATTCGTTCTGGTTTCTTCTCTTTCAAACACCATAACCTTTGTTTTCTTCGCATTCAAATGTAAGCCTCTCGCCTGACAGTCATCTTTCATCATTGTGACTAGTGTTTGCAGTTCTGATGGCGATTCGGCTAAAAGCACGGCATCATCCGCATAAAGCAAGGTGCTTACAACTAGATCACTCATCCGCACCCCAACATCCATCAATCTTATTCTCTGGAGACAATCGTCCAGATATAGGATGAACAGCAAAGCCGACAGCACGCAGCCCTGGCGGACGCCAATATTGACGTCAAACCAGGGCGACAGGCTGCCTTCCACTCGCACGCATGCCATACAGCCCTCGTAAGTGGACTGCACAGCACGCATCAATTGGCCATTAATCCTATATCCGGGCAATATGTCCCAGAGGTCCTTCCGCACAACCCTGTCAAATGCTTTCTCTAGATACACAAAACCGCAGAAAACCTTCCGGCCCATAGCCAGCTGCTTCTCTACGATATTGCGGAGAGAGAAAACTTGATCCATACATCCCGTTCCATTTCTGAAACCACCTTGTACATCCCACAGTAATCCATCGGATACAACTCTCATTCTCTTTTCAATAATCTTCGCATACACTTTAGATGCTGTGCTGATCAAACTGATGGCCCTGTAGCTGGCGCACTCCATACGTGACCCCTTGCCTTTATACAAGGGCACGATGACAGCGCGCCTCCAGTCCTTGGGAACCTTTCCCGTCCTCCAGCACAAGTTGCATAAGGATAGGAAAGCGTCCCGGACGCAGGTTCCACCATATTTGATCATCTCAGCAGACACACTATCGATTCCTACTGCCTTTGCATTTTTCAGACTTCTTATCGACCATTCGATCTCTTCCAAAGTGATCTCGGATGCTGACTCCTCGGAGTCGGTCACAGACTCAGTCGTGGTGCCAGCATCCGGGATATTATCATACATTAAGTCCTTTTTGACGCGAATTTTTCTAAGTCTTTTTTACTTTAAATTTTACTAAGTGTTTTTAAAGCAAAAATATTCTAAGTGTTCACTCTACTTACGATTTTACTAAGTCCTTAATTCAAACACTGAAAATCCAAATTCACTGTAATCCAAAAACTAGTCACTACTCACTACTCACTTTTGACTCCCGTGGTTTTGGCACCAATGTTTGCGCTACTTAAAAATCATTGACAAAAACATAATATTACCTTTAATTTCGTAGGAACACGTCCACGCCATGTAGGATTTGCTCGGTTTTGAACAGCGCCATCTAGTTTAACCTTGTGCAACCAAGTGATAATATATCAATACTTTACCTCTATATTAGAAGACGATGTTAGCATTATATAATTTATTTTGACGTGAACAAGTTCCGTACTCTTTTTTTTACAATTAAAGTTAAGAAGTTGTACATGCTTATTTGTTACTTTGTTATTGTGTCTGATATTTAATGAATGTATGTTTGTGTTGTGATGTACCTTAAGAATAACTTATTATATTAATTTATTCTAATTTTAATACTAAACTTATACTAATGTAGAGTGTATCTGTTACATGTTGGTGTTGTGAGGAAGTGCATGTGCAGTGTGTGCCTTCTGCTGGGTTTGTTTTTGTTTGTCTGCTGAGTTCTTTTTATGTGTACTAGTCGCGAAAACTTAATAAAGAACTAAACGTTCTATTGATCACTTTTGTTGCAAGTTCTTAGACCTTATATTGTTTTACAGAAAGTCAAGTTTGAGAAATCCAATAAATTGTCTGTATATTTATAGAAGGGCCCATTTTTTTTGCAAATATATAAAGTCTGCCTGGTGGGGCAGGGGGGGGGGAGGGGTGTTGTGTGTGGTGTGGAAATAGTTGAGTTTCAACTGCGATCGAGGCGTCATTAAGTGTACATTTGGAACTAGAACTAAAACTGCCTTGCGATTCGGAGTTGTTATATTTGGTGGTGTTTTTTTTTTATTATCATTAATATTTCTACGGACTCGAGTTCCGTACCCTTTTTTACTACTTAATTTCTATGAAAAATTTTAGACTCCATACACGCGTATTGTTTATTTTTGTTACTGTGTGTGATATTAATTTAGTAATTTTTATGTTGTGGTGTACCTTAAGAATAACTTATTATTTTAATTTATTCTAATTTAATACTAAACTTATACTAATACTAATGTAGAGTGTATCTGTTACATGCTATTTGGGGGTATTTGTAAGAACTGTAAATTATTAATTATTATTATTAATAATCGGCAGACAAACACACACATTGTATATCCCCAAATTAAGCAAGTTACGCTTGTGTTATGGGTAATATACAACGGACTACTCTGGGGCCGATTCCAAACACCCAGACCATAGTAAATAACGGAGAAAATACGTTTCCGAAATTTACTATACCAGGAATCGAACCCGGAGCCTCTGCGTTACAGTGAGGTAGGCCGGCAAAGGCTTAGCCCACTCAACCACAGTGACCGTCAAATGACATGTGTATTCTTGTAAATAAACTTTATGATTTTTCAAACAGTATTTAATTGGAACTCCGCTATACGTAACAGTGTGAATATTCTACGCATAAACGTTCTTTCAACAGACTCTTAGAAGACAGTTTAGCAGAACTAATAAACGATTCGTGGAAGAAATACAAAATGGACGCCAGATTGAATGATACCACTGAATTGTTGAATAAGGAACTCGAAACACTTGATGGTAAGTACTTATTTTGTACAGTTCGTACACTTGAATGAATGTTTGTCTGTATGTCCTTTATAGAATCGTAAACTATACATTTGATCATGTGATGAAATGAAAGTCTTTAGCAAATCTCCCTTAAAGAGGTTCTACTTGTTGTGCATGAGCCAAAGAAGGTTCTGAGTTGGTTCACAATTGGACCCGGTAGGTGGCGCTGCTGTCGGCATATCGATTGAAGGCTAGTCATTGTTGATACGCCTGATAAGAACGTAAGTATTACTAATTAATAACTAAATAAATTCCCCGCGTGAAAAACCCTAGCTAGTACATAAAGCCCTATGTTATGTACATAAAAATTTAATTAGGTGTTTTATATATACTAGTGGCCGCCCATTGGTCGAAATTCGACCAGAATTAATTTAAATTATAAGTTTGAACATTATTAAGGTTCTGTTAACAAAGACTATACTTCTATAATCACAGATTTCGCCAAGGCTACACTGTTAATTTGACTTTAACAATAAACAAAAGAGTATAGTATATAGTTGTTCGTGCCTACCCCGCAAGGGAACTGGCGTGAAGTTACGTATGTATGTATGTATGTAGTATATAGGTATATATGCGTGTTTGTGTCACATATATGGTAGTGTGTGTAATGTGATTTTTATTGATTTAATGTATTTTTATGCATAACTAAAAAAAAAAATAGCATTCTGCACTCGCTTATGTATTGCCAGGTGGTAGGGCATTTGCCCAACTGGATGGCTACCACCCCTGGTCTAAAGTATGTCGCCATAACAACCTTGTGTTGTGTTCCGGCATTAGTGACCAGGTTCCAGTCTCCCTTAAGAGAGCAGCAGCGCATTTGTAGCAACTTTGGTGTTGCAACTGTCCATAGGCGATGGTAACCGCTTTTCATCAAGTGGGCCGTCTGCCTGTCTGCTGATCTCCTGCAATAAAAAAAAAAAAAATGTGCGAAATTTCATACTCCTCCGTCCGCGCAATTTTCGTAAAAAGAGGTACAACGCTTTTGCTTCACGTATTAATATAATGATAAACCTTTAATACTTTAGTTTCTTGTCCAATTCACTACAATTACAAGGAAATTAAGTGTAGGCAACTGCACAGCAAAACATAAAGAAAAGTCGCAACCAACCCGATTTGAACTACCTCTCTTTTCTTTCACCATATCCCAATTACTTGGGGTCGGCACAATATGTCTTTTTCTTCCATACTCTTCTATTCTGACATACCTCTTCTGTCACACCGCATATCATCACATCATCCTTCACACAATTCATCCATCTTTTTTTTGGTCTACCTTTAAATTTGTACCCAACCATCTTGTAGTTTAACATTCCTTTTGTCACGTGACGTTCATCCCTCCTCATTGTATGCCCATACCAACTTAATCTTCTTCCTCTCAATTTTTCAGTCACAGGTGCAACTTTCAAAGATCCCCTTACGTACTCATTTCTCATTGATTTGAACTACCTAATACGTAATTAATGGCATGTGGGCAACCTGACAACGTATTTGTTATCGAATTACAGCGATGGTTTTCTATGTCGCAATGCAGCTTCTTTATTTTGCTAATCCGTCTATTCTAAGTAAACAGTGTCTTTTATTGGGATAAAATGTACCCTAAGTGTTAACTTGGGTTATAAGCCAGCACTATTTCAAGTGTCATTCATACACGTTCATTAGTTTTTCGCTATTTTCGTCTATCCCACGGATATGACGTCATTTATCGGTATAATAGTACATTATGGTACTAGTGTGTAACATTGGTGATTACCGCCGAGGCGCCATTGAGACTCGAGCCGTAGGCGAGGCTCTTAAGAGAGCCGAGGACGGTAATCATCAATACACACGTGTATCATACGACGTTTTTCAACACACTTGTGAATAAAATAACAACAAAAACTCATTTTATTTAGTAGATAAAAAAAAGTTATATATGAGTGAAAGTTTTATCTATTAAACAGTTACGAGTTAAATTTGTGTATTTAAATAAGAAGTTGCATGAAATGAGCAAGCAATAGGAACATTAATTTATTTGTTCTATAGAACACGATCTTTTTTTTTGAATAAAAACTTTTTTAAGAACAAAGCAACTCAACCAATAAAATTAAAAAAAATAATCTATAACTCACTAGTGAGTTATAGATTTTTTTTACTCACAGTTTGATAATGGGTGTCATTCTGTGCCTAATTGCGGTGACCATAGAGCCACTTTATGAGCAAGTGTGTTGAAAATAATATTATAAGTTACTCCCCGTGATATAAGTTAGCTCCGTTTCTAATTCGTAATGCTCGGTTCTCCTCCCTCACCGATGTAATGCTTAAATCTGTGATATTACAGTTTGCGCACTGTAATGCTCAGGTCTCCACATTCACGGATGTAATGCTCGGATCTGTAACGTCACATTATAGGCTAATGTTCGCGGTGGGGGAACACCTTATTGTTTCCGACTTAGCCATGGAGTCACTCGAAGACTTCACCGGTCAATGTCGGTACAATGGTCGTTTTGAGTATCGTTAGTCAGTTGTAAAATAATCATGTTGATGATTTTTAGTGACTTTTTTTATATTTAAATCCATAGGTGAGATTTTAGCTCACAAAGTCGTAAAAACTTTTATGTCGCCTTTTGGATAATAAAGTGGAAACTTCTGGAAGAAATGAAGATGTTGGAACTGAGAAGATATTATCAGCGAAAATTGATGAAATTCCGGCACAGCAATAAGCTGAGTGTGAACTTCCTTTGCTGAAAATGCGGCGCATAAACTCTTAAAACATGTTTTTTTTTTTCAATTACTTGTAAATAATATCGTCGCTATTTCTACTAATAACAATAATACAACAATCAATTACTTTCTTTATACGTAGTCTTTGAGATTATTCGTCGATTAGGGTGTGCTGACCAAATTAAAAAAAAAATGTTTTTTTTTTCAGTTTACATGCAACGAAAGCTATTATCTGATGGATCAAATGGCTGATGCTGAGAAAGCAGTGAGTAGTTTATTAAAATCAGACTGCTAGATAAACGGTCTAAAAACTGTCTACGGCTATATCCCTACATACATATACCATGCTTAATCAACTAGTTTTAAATAGACGATATAATTTAAAAAATTGCCAACTTAAAACCATATAACTGGTTCCGATGTTTGTAAAATTTAATATTTACGAAACTCTATTATAAGACTTCGTACAAATAGTTATTGTGACCTCGATTTAGGCACATATTTTGAAAAAAACAGGCTTTAATTATAATAAACAAACGTTCATAGTTTGTCTTGAATGGCCGCATTATGGACACAACCGTCAACGACGTCTACCCCCACACTACACGCTTCCGGGTCACGTACCCGTGCACGTAATTGATTAATAAATACACAAAGAAATAAGGGTTTTAATATAAAATCGAACCGGTGACGTTTTAGGGCAATACTAATTGAATAATGCGACCTGTCAAAGTGGAAATAACCGGTTAGACAGAGCAGAGTGTATATGTTGTGACAAATATACTTAAAATAAAATGTCCCATATCACAAAGTGTTTTTTACCACAAAATGTCTTTTACGACAAAAAATGCCTTTTACCACAAAATGTCTAACAACAAAATGTATTTTACGACAAAATGTCTTTTACGACAAAATGTCTTTTACGACAAAAAATGCCTTTTACCACAAAATGTCTAACAACAAAATGTATTTTACGACAAAATGTCTTTTACGACAAAATGTCTTTTACGACAAAAAATGCCTTTTACCACAAAATGTCTGTAACAACAAAATGTCTTTTACCACAAAATGTCTTTTACCACAAAATATCTTTTACCACAAAATGTCTTTTACTACAAAATGTCTTTTACGTCAAAATGTCTTTTACCACAAAATGTCTTTTACGACCAAATGTCTTTTACCACAAAATATCTTTTACGACAAAATGTCTTTTATCACAAAATGTCTTTTACGACCAAATGTCTTTTACCACAAAATGTCTTTTACGACAAAATGTCTTCTACCACAAAATGTCTTTTACCACAAAATATCTTTCACGACCAATTGTCTTTTACCACAAAATGTTTTTTACGACAAAATGTCTTTTACCACAAAATGTCTTTTACAACAAAATGTCTTTTACCACAAAATGTCTTTTACGACAAAATGTCTTTTACCACAAAATGTCTTTTACGACAAAATGTCTTTTACGACAAAATGTCTTTTACCACAAAACGTCTTTTACGACAAAATGTCTGTATTAACAAAATGTATTTTACGACAAAATGTCTTTTACCACAAAATATCTTTCACGACCAATTGTCTTTTACCACAAAATGTTTTTTACGACAAAATGTCTTTTACGACAAAATGTCTTTTACAACAAAATGTCTTTTACCACAAAATGTCTTTTACCACAAAATGTCTTTTACCACAAAATGTCTTTTACGACAAAATGTCTTTTACGACAAAATGTCTTTTACCACAAAACGTCTTTTACGACAAAATGTCTGTATTAACAAAATGTATTTTACGACAAAATGTCTTTTACCACAAAATATCTTTTACGACAAAATGCCTTTTACCACAAAATGCATCTTACCACAAAACGCCTCTTACCACAAAATGCCTCTTACCACAAAATGTCTTATTTGAAATTTCCACTATCGATACTGTATTATTTTCTTTCTAATTATAGCAACAGAATGCTAAACGTCGTACAAAGAAGATCGCTATACCTCTAGGTTATGCTCCGTTGAACAATGATCCGCACAATAAGCAGGTTTGTTCCTAGTTTTCAGGAATCCTTAGCCATTTTGGAAAAAACGGAACCCTTGTACAATCTCATGTCCGTCCGTCCGTCTTTGTCTGCCACAGTCATTTTATCTCGGAAAATGCTGGGTTTATTTGAATAAAATTTCACATGAATAATTGTAACATATGTAGAAGTCATACTATTGTTTGCACCCCAGTACAATGATTGGCACCTTGTTATTTTATTCAAAACATTAAGAAATATTAATAGTAATATTATTGTAGGGTACATAATATATACCTAGTCCTGCCATAAATATTGAAACAAAGATTTTTTTTCTATTGCAAATAACATTTATAAGTTTTGCAGTGTGTTAGATTAATACATAAATATAAAACAATTTAAAATATAAAAAACTTATTCGAAGTGGTCTCCATTGGCTGCAATACAGTCCTTTAAACGGTGAGGCAAGTTATCAATAGAAGCACGCACTCTTTCCATGGGAACATTCTTCACTGCCAATCGTATGGATTGTTTTAGGGACTCCAAATTATCATGGCGTTTAGAGCAAGCCGTACTCTCTAAAACTGACTATAAATCATAATCCAGCGGAATAAGATCGGAATTAGACGACAGCCAGTCTTCAGCTCTCATGAAGTCCGAAATGTTCGTTTCCAACCAAGACTGCGTGGACCAAGCTTTATGACCCGGCGCCGAGTCTTGCTGGAAGGACCATTCCTGGTTATTGAATATGGTGTTGTTAAGGGGCTTAACTATCTTCTCAAGAATGGTATCTTAATACACTTGTGTCGATATTTTGATACCTTTTTCATAAAAATATGGCTCAGTCACTCCTTCTTAGCTAACACCCCACCAAACCATCACTGAAGACGGATAATGCCCATGTTGCACTCTGTCGACTAATTGAGAAGCTTCCTTAGAGCTTTGAGCATAAACACGGTCATTTTGTTTGTTAAAATGTTGCTCAATTCAAATCAAACAAAATTTTTCGGTGACCTGCCTTTGCATACCGCTTCAGTAGTTGTTTTGATTTTACCACCCTATTACTTTTTAAATTATGAGTTAAGAAATAACCAGTGCGTCTCTTATAGGCTGCAAGTCCTAAGTCATCTTTTAAAATACGCGACATGGTTCTAGGTGATATCTTCATATCCCGATTTAAATTTTTTTGCTTTCGGGCAGGATTTCTTCGAATTCTTTCCCTTACTGCTTTGAACACCCTTTTCGTACGAACACTACGTGGACGGCCAGATCTTTTTCTGTCACAAACAGAGGAGGTCTCATTGTACCTATTAATAGCCCGGTACACAAACATTTGACTAATACCAAGCGTACGGAGAGTTTTAAAAATTGCATTTGGCTCCATACCTACTTTGTGTAATGCAATCACAGCGATTCGGTTCTCTTTATCGCCCCACTCCATTTTAATATCGCAAAATGTTGTACAATCTATTGGCGCCAAAATGAGAAAACATAATGAACAATCATATAAAAATGACAGATTCCAAATTCAAATGCAATATTTTGTTTCTTATTAATTGTAACAGTATTTATGGCTAGACTAAGTAGTTATGTCTAATTAACACAATATAATTATACTAATACATTTATAATAACTTATATATTTTTAAATATATTATTATAAATATATATGTATATTATGTATGTTTTAGTATATTTAATTCTTTAATTAGTTTAAGTATTTGTATCTATTGCTTTTTGCCTGTACCACCTTCTTCGCCAAATTAGATAAAAAAAATTACTTTAATTTAGGTTGCGTGGAGGAGATCGCTTTGGGTGATAAGGCCGCCTATTATATTGCCTAGAAAATATGTAAATGTGGTTGGTTTTTGTAATGCTATATTTTGATGAGCAATAAAGTATTATATATATAGTTTCGAAATTAGGGTTAGGTAAATAAATAAGGCTTACTACTTATTGAATATAACTATATGTCAAATATCAACCATAAGCCTTAGAATTTTGTGAGAAAAATGACTGACAGATAGACGGACATAACAATTACATACGGGTTCCGTTCTCGCCAAAATTACTACGGAACTGTGAAAAGTAAATTTGCTTCCTACTCTATATAAATTATGTTTAAAACTAAGTAACAATATGTGACCGATTTCTATTTTCAGGAATCGAAGCCACTTACCCCAGCTACGGAAACTTCCTTGAAAGTCGAGGAAGATGTAAGTTCATATAATCATATTGTTACGAATAGCGGGGCTTAATCAAATGCTAATTGAGAGACCATGAACTTTATTCATAGGGTCAGCTAGATATGTAAGTCCAGGGGCCGAATTCTGCTATTACTATCTCGTTTAAATCGTAGCTTTGTCTGTTAATTCTAAACTCTATTTTTATAAATATTTATAAGCAAAAGCTCGCGAAATAAATGTTTAAAGTTTTGATAGCTTTTATATTCGTATATATCACTAGCTGTGCCCGCGACGTCGTCCGCTTGCAATTTGTTTTCAAAACCCCCCGATTTTGAAACATTCTTCATTGGTGCTCCGCTCCTATTGGTCTTAGTGTGATGATATATAGCCTATAGCCTATAGCCTTCCTTGATAAATGGGCTATCTACCACTGAAAGAATTTTTCAAATCAGATCAGTAGTTCCTGAGATTAGCGCGTTCAAGCAAACAAACTCTTCAGCTTTATATATTAGTATAAGATATTCATTTCGGCTAACGCCTGTTGCGGCGGCGCTTGATTTAGGATATCAATGTCTATGTATATACTACTAGAGTTTACCCCGCGGCTGCGCCGCGGGTCAACAGCCTCTAGTGCGTATCTCTTGTTTAAAAAGCAAGTGGTACAGGTTACATTGTATTAAATTTGTATGTATTTGCCCCCGAAAGATTCACTTCATTTTATATCGCAAACTATACCACCCCCGTTTATATGTAAACTACATAAATGACAAAACTTGTCAAAAATGACAAAATAGATAACATGGTCCAAGTGGACCAAGTGGACCCAGTGGACCAACTGGACCTTACTGGGTCCAGTGATCAAGTGGACAAAGTGGACCCAACTGGCCTAGTGGACCAACTGGACCCAGTGGATCCAGTGGACAAAGTGGACCCAGTGGACCCAGTGGACCCAGTGGACCCAGTGGACCCAGTGGACCCAGTGGACCCAGTGGACCCAGTGGACCCAGTGGACCCAGTGGACCCAGTGGACCCAGTGGACCCAGTGGACCCAGTGGACCCAGTGGACCCAGTGGACCCAGTGGACCCAGTGGACCCAGTGGACCCAGTGGACCCAGTGGACCCAGTGGACCCAGTGGACCCAGTGGACCCAGTGGACCCAGTGGACCCAGTGGACCCAGTGGACCCAGTGGACCCAGTGGACCCAGTGGACCCAGTGGACCCAGTGGACCCAGTGGACCCAGTGGACCCAGTGGACCCAGTGGACCCAGTGGACCCAGTGGACCCAGTGGACCCAGTGGACCCAGTGGACCCAGTGGACCCAGTGGACGAAATGGACAAAATCACAAAGCCTGTCCTAGTTTCCGGGATAAACTTTATATGTAAAGTTTAAATCTATCCCAAAATGTATCCCATTATCCGGGATAAAAAGTATGCCTTGGGCACTCTCGGTATTCAAATTATATATCTACCGAGTTTCTGCCAAATCGGTCCAATAGTCTTTCCATAAAAGGATAACAAACAAAAAGACAAATATATTTTTATCCCGAAAACTATCCCATTTTTCGGGATAAAAAATATGCTATGTTCATTCTCGGCATCGAAAATATATATATATACTGAGTTTCAGCGAAATCGGTCCAGTAGTTTTTCCGTGAAAACGGACAGACAGACAGACAGACAGTTACTTTCGCACTTATAATATTAATAGGGGTGTCAATTTTGCAGAAAAAGAAGTGTGGGCGATTTAGATGAGAATGTAAGATTGAGCACGCATGTACCTGATTAATGGGCATGAAATATAGCTGCTACTTACTCACTTTCACTTCAGTTTACTTGTTATAATATAATGTATATATATTTATTGTATTTTATATTATATAAAATATGTCTATTACGTATTATTTTTGCGGCGTGGAGCGGTTAATTTATTATTTATTTTTATGTTAGTTTAATTTATATTTGTTTATTTAATTTGATATATTTACAATTTGCGGAGAAATTTTATTTAATTTATGATTGCATGACATTGAACGACTGACGTGCGTGCGAAAGACGAACGCGTCGTCAGATTTGAAGAGGGAATTTAAAAATATTAGAAGAAAGTTTGAATTTGGTCGAAAGGAGGTTCACATGGCGGTACCAACCCCATTTATGCTAGTTGTAATACCGATTTTTTTTCTACTATTATTCCGCAGCGATTATATCGAGAGGATATTGTAAATTTAGTAGAATACGAATTTTTGACAATATCGCAATGGAATCGGGGCAGAATTGGGTCCCAGGTCGTTAAAAATTAATGTCAAACTCACACTACTAGTATTTTTTTATTGCATTAGTTTAGCAGACAGACGTGGCCTATGGACATTTGCAACACCAAAGGCGTTACAAATGCGCTGCTGCTCTCTTGAGGGAGAGTCTGGAACCTGGCCACTGATGCCGGAACACAACTCAAGGTTGTTATGGCGGCATACTCTAGACCAGGGGTGGTAGCCATCCAGACGGGCAGATACCCTACCACCTGGCTGTGGGTTGTTTTGTCGCCTCTTACGACAGGCCGCCAGGTCGCAGGAAATTGTATTCTTTCTCCGTTCCTGCAAGTAACAAGATTATCACTCTGAATTCACTTGATGATCCGTCTATCAACAACCGACAGACGACTTTCCTTCACACTCCAAGCCGGGCTTATTTATCCCCCACAATTTTTTTTTTACAGAAACACCTACACTATAAAGTTGTAAGTAACAAACAACAACGAGAATTCTCCGAATTACACCTCCGTGCAATAAAACAAAGGGGATTAAGGCTGCCTGTCCGTTGAAGCGGAGCGGAGAAACGGCGAAATATTAACCAATAGGATTGTTGCGTTAATGGACATGCAGCCGATCCTATTGGTTAATATTTCTCTGTTTCTCCGCTCCGCAGCCTTAGGTTGTTGTTGTTGTTTTCCAACAAATGAAGTTGGCAACTCGTCATAAAGCCGTGCTGGAATTTCCTCCAGCACCGATGATAATACCGATGAAGGTAAGGAAAGGAATGCTCCGGTGGTTCGGGCATGTGGAAAGAATGCATGATGAAAGAATGACTAAACAGAAGGCCACGACACACCTTCCATGATCAAATTGATCGTGTACTAGCAGAAGGTGATGTCAGGAGCCTTAAGAACAGACGAGCGTGCATGACAAGAGTAATGAATGTCAAAGAAGCAAGTGAGGTGTGTAAGAATAAGCCTAAATCGCGCTCTGTTGTTCGTGCCTACCCCGCAAGGGAACTGGCGTGAAGTTATGTATGTATGTACCGACGATAATAGATATTAGTGATTACGGTGAACTAAGCGGCCTGAGGCTTAGCCCATTAAACCGCATGGGTATTGTCATAAATAAACAAATGTTATTATTAGAAAGACGTGTCAGTGGTGCAGTTGTCAGCGGAAGTAGCGCCCCCAGACCTGCCGGCGTGCGGCGATGTGAACAGGCCCAATTTGAAAGTTGGCTTGACTGTGTACGCTGTCAGAAACGCCTTCGCGCCGTGGCTCAAGGCGAGGATATTGGAACTGACGCCGAAGGGGACTAAGGTAACTGTCAAATCGACAAAAAACCTCTCCTATCTAACATTTTTAACAGATTGCTTTTTGAAAATGATCTCCACATCATTTTTTTTTATTGCAGGAGATCAGCAGACAGGCAGACGGCCCACTTGATGGAAAGCGGTTACCATCGCCTATGGACATTTGCAACAGCAAAGTTGCTACAAATGCGCTGCTGCTCTTAAGGGAAACTGGAACCTGGTCACTAATGCCGGAACACAACTCAAGGTTGTTATGGCGACATACTTTAGACCAGGGGTGGTAGCCATCCAGTCGGGCAAATGCCCTACCACCTGGCTGTGGATTGTTAAGTCGCCTATTACGACAGGCCGCCCGGACGCAGGAAATTGTATTCTTTCTCCGTTCCTGCACGGATAAAATATTATTCTAAAGTCTCCTATAGAAAGGTCCTATCAATATATATTTGCAACCAACAAAACAATATTTTTGTTTTGTCTATATTTGCACTTACAAATCAAAGATGAAGAGTTTTTATGGCTACTCTATTGTTTTTATATTGAGATAAGTCTATAGTTAACCGTCGAAATATGTACTATAGCTCTACAGCCTAATATAAAGCCAGGCATGAACAAATACTTATTTCCTTGTACTGTTTTGCGGATATTAGAAAAAAATACCAAATTGAATCGATTTGGCTGAAAGGCACAGAACTTGGTCACGACTCGGCTGTCAAGGCATGAGTCCGATATTGACAATCGATTCGATTGGTCTTCCCTGCTATTTGGTTGGTGACTTGAATATTTAGTTAATTTAAATAACGCCTATTCCAGGGAGCGCAATATACCATGTGCCGGGTGAAATTCGAGACAACTGTCAAGAATCCATTCAAAGTGCTATCTGCTAGAGATATCGCTTACGAGCATCCCACTGATGTCAGACTAACCATCGGTAAGTCGCATTATATCAAAACATATATGCGTCCCTGAAGTTCGTAAAAGACGCGCAAAATTTGTGTCTCGAGTGAAGTTAGCTGCGTGTGTTCGCGCAGCTCGAGTGAAGTCTTGACGTTTATCACAGCCGATAGTGTAGTGTGAAAGAAACGGCATGCGAGACTGGATGCCGGTCGGGCGAAAGCGCAGCACTCCCCAGTAAAAAAAGCTTTAATAATTCAAATTAATTTATTTCTAAAAACTTATTTCTAGGTCACATACATATTTGAAACTTTTACAACGATATGAACTACAATTTTTTGACGGCGGTTACTGCACTAGACCTTGGGGCTGCACTGCAGCATTCAGCACAGTATTTTTTTATAATCAATTAAAAATTAAACTAACGAGTACCGATTGATTTGTTCTTAAAAAAATATGTAATAATAAATTATTTATCATGACAAATTGCAAATAAAAGTAATAGAAGTATATATATTTATGGCACTGTTTAATCGTGCCTACCCCGCAAGGGAACTGGCGTGAAGTTATGTATGTATGTATGTATGTACTGTTTAATCGTTGGATTTTGAAATATAAAAAGGAATCGTTGCACTCTGCATAAGACGCTTACAGATAATGTCGGAGGTCATCAGAGGATCTGAAAAAATTCGAAGTGCTGCGCTTAAATCGAACATATCCCCTGTATGTGCTAACTCCCTTTCGAAAGGAATTTTCTTCTTCAGCTAGTCTCTGTCCACTGTTGTACGTAGGCCTCCCCTAGTTTGCGTCAGATATCCCGATCTCCCGAAAGTAATAGCGAGCGGTAATTGCCCTCTTTCATATTATTATTTATATTTACATGTATTTTTATTTAAGGAATGCTCCGGTGGTTCGCGCATGTGGAAAGAATGCATGATGAAAGAATGAATAAACAGATATACAATGCAAAAGTGGATGGATGCAGAAGTCGTGGAAGGCCACGACACACCTTCCATGATCAAATTGATCGTGCACTAGCAGAAGGGGATGCTAAGAGCCTTAAGAACAGACGAGCGGGCATCACAAGAGTTATGAATGTCAAAAAAGCAAGTGAGGTGTGTAAGAATAAGCCTAAATGGCGCTCTGCCTACCCCGCAAGGGAACTGGCGTGAAGTTATGTATGTATTTATGTATTTACATCCCCTTGTACGAGCACTTTGCTTGCTTTACAATTTTGTGTATACATTCTCAATCGCTCAGGTACGAGAATCATAGCACTCTTCAAGGATGCGGCAAACGATGGCAAACGGGAGTCGTATTACTCTGGAATCGTGGCCGAAGTACCCACACCGGTCAATAATTTCAGGTGAGTCTCTTTCTTTTTAGACTTCCCGGGTAGGTGTGTTTCTGCGTAGGTACGTGTCTGTTTGTGCATGAGTGCCGCGGTGTGTGCGTGAGTGTGTGTATGTGTGTGCATACATACGTGTCTACGTGTGCGTGTATGTGTCTATGAGTACGTGTTTTATATGGTGTTTATGGTGTATAATAAACAATAAACTATCTTTCTAGTGTAAGGTAAGTAGGGTGGCGCAGAGAAGTCTTAAAAAAATCCATTTTTTAAAACAAGTTTATTACTCGACAGTTCTTACAAGACTAAGGGAAGATTTATATTAGACCTGGCCGTGTCCGGGACGTGCCGTGTACGTGGCCCGGACGGGGCACGAATTTGAAACGTTACATGCACTTTGTATCGCCCGTGATTTATATTAGACCGGGCCGTGTCCGGGGCGTGCCGTGTACGTGGCCCGGACGGGGCACGAATTTGAAACGCTACATACATTTTGTATCGCCCGTGATTTATATTAGACCGGGCCGTGTCCGGGGCGTGCCGTGTACGTGGCCCGGACGGGGCACGAATTTGAAACGCTACATACATTTTGTATCGCCCGTGATTTATATTAGACCGGGCCGTGTCCGGGGCGTGCCGTGTACGTGGCCCGGACGGGGCACGAATTTGAAACGCTACATACATTTTGTATCGCCCGTGATTTATATTAGACCGGGCCGTGTCCGGGGCGTGCCGTGTACGTGGCCCGGACGGGGCACGAATTTGAAACGCTACATACATTTTGTATCGCCCGTGATTTATATTAGACCGGGCCGTGTCCGGGGCGTGCCGTGTACGTGGCCCGGACGGGGCACGAATTTGAAACGCTACATACATTTTGTATCGCCCGTGATTTATATTAGACCGGGCCGTGTCCGGGGCGTGCCGTGTACGTGGCCCGGACGGGGCACGAATTTGAAACGTTACATACACTTTGTATCGGACGGGGCACGAATTTGAAACGCTACATACATTTTGTATCGCCCGTGATTTATATTAGACCGGGCCGTGTCCGGGGCGTGCCGTGTACGTGGCCCGGACGGGGCACGAATTTGAAACGCTACATACATTTTGTATCGCCCGTGATTTATATTAGACCGGGCCGTGTCCGGGGCGTGCCGTGTACGTGGCCCGGACGGGGCACGAATTTGAAACGTTACATGCACTTTGTATCGCCCGTGATTTATATTAGACCGGGCCGTGTCCGGGGCGTGCCGTGTACGTGGCCCGGACGGGGCACGAATTTGAAACGTTACATACATTTTGTATCGCCCGTGATTTATATTAGACCGGGCCGTGTCCGGGGCGTGCCGTGTACGTGGCCCGGACGGGGCACGAATTTGAAACGTTACATACATTTTGTATCGCCCGTGATTTATATTAGACCGGGCCGTGTCCGGGGCGTGCCGTGTACGTGGCCCGGACGGGGCACGAATTTGAAACGTTACATACATTTTGTATCGCCCGTGATTTATATTAGACCGGGCCGTGTCCGGGGCGTGCCGTGTACGTGGCCCGGACGGGGCACGAATTTGAAACGCTACATACATCCATTTTGTATCGCCCGTGATTTATATTAGACCGGGCCGTGTCCGGGGCGTGCCGTGTACGTGGCCCGGACGGGGCACGAATTTGAAACGTTACATACATTTTGTATCGCCCGTGATTTATATTAGACCGGGCCGTGTCCGGGGCGTGCCGTGTACGTGGCCCGGACGGGGCACGAATTTGAAACGTCACATACATTTTGTATCGCCCGTGATTTATATTAGACCGGGCCGTGTCCGGGGCGTGCCGTGTACGTGGCCCGGACGGGGCACGAATTTGAAACGTCACATACATTTTGTATCGCCCGTGATTTATATTAGACCGGGCCGTGTCCGGGGCGTTCCGTGTACGTGGCCCGGACGGGGCACGAATTTGAAACGTTACATACATTTTGTATCGCCCGTGATTTATATTAGACCGGGCCGTGTCCGGGGCGTGCCGTGTACGTGGCCCGGACGGGGCACGAATTTGAAACGTTACATACATTTTGTATCGCCCGTGATTTATATTAGACCGGGCCGTGTCCGGGGCGTGCCGTGTACGTGGCCCGGACGGGGCACGAATTTGAAACGTCACATACATTTTGTATCGCCCGTGATTTATATTAGACCGGGCCGTGTCCGGGGCGTGCCGTGTACGTGGCCCGGACGGGGCACGAATTTGAAACGTTACATACATTTTGTATCGCCCGTGATTTATATTAGACCGGGCCGTGTCCGGGGCGTGCCGTGTACGTGGCCCGGACGGGGCACGAATTTGAAACGTTACATACATTTTGTATCGCCCGTGATTTATATTAGACCGGGCCGTGTCCGGGGCGTGCCGTGTACGTGGCCCGGACGGGGCACGAATTTGAAACGTTACATACATTTTGTATCGCCCGTGATTTATATTAGACCGGGCCGTGTCCGGGGCGTGCCGTGTACGTGGCCCGGACGGGGCACGAATTTGAAACGTTACATACATTTTGTATCGCCCGTGATTTATATTAGACCGGGCCGTGTCCGGGGCGTGCCGTGTACGTGGCCCGGACGGGGCACGAATTTGAAACGTTACATACATTTTGTATCGCCCGTGATTTATATTAGACCGGGCCGTGTCCGGGGCGTGCCGTGTACGTGGCCCGGACGGGGCACGAATTTGAAACGTTACATACATTTTGTATCGCCCGTGATTTATATTAGACCGGGCCGTGTCCGGGGCGTGCCGTGTACGTGGCCCGGACGGGGCACGAATTTGAAACGTTACATACATTTTGTATCGCCCGTGATTTATATTAGACCGGGCCGTGTCCGGGGCGTGCCGTGTACGTGGCCCGGACGGGGCACGAATTTGAAACGTTACATACATTTTGTATCGCCCGTGATTTATATTAGACCGGGCCGTGTCCGGGGCGTGCCGTGTACGTGGCCCGGACGGGGCACGAATTTGAAACGTTACATACATTTTGTATCGCCCGTGATTTATATTAGACCGGGCCGTGTCCGGGGCGTGCCGTGTACGTGGCCCGGACGGGGCACGAATTTGAAACGTTACATACATTTTGTATCGCCCGTGATTTATATTAGACCGGGCCGTGTCCGGGGCGTGCCGTGTACGTGGCCCGGACGGGGCACGAATTTGAAACGTTACATACATTTTGTATCGCCCGTGATTTATATTAGACCGGGCCGTGTCCGGGGCGTGCCGTGTACGTGGCCCGGACGGGGCACGAATTTGAAACGTTACATACATTTTGTATCGCCCGTGATTTATATTAGACCGGGCCGTGTCCGGGGCGTGCCGTGTACGTGGCCCGGACGGGGCACGAATTTGAAACGTTACATACATTTTGTATCGCCCGTGATTTATATTAGACCGGGCCGTGTCCGGGGCGTGCCGTGTACGTGGCCCGGACGGGGCACGAATTTGAAACGTTACATGCACTTTGTATCGCCCGTGATTTATATTAGACCGGGCCGTGTCCGGGGCGTGCCGTGTACGTGGCCCGGACGGGGCACGAATTTGAAACGTTACATACATTTTGTATCGCCCGTGATTTATATTAGACCGGGCCGTGTCCGGGGCGTGCCGTGTACGTGGCCCGGACGGGGCACGAATTTGAAACGTTACATACATTTTGTATCGCCCGTGATTTATATTAGACCGGGCCGTGTCCGGGGCGTGCCGTGTACGTGGCCCGGACGGGGCACGAATTTGAAACGTTACATACATTTTGTATCGCCCGTGATTTATATTAGACCGGGCCGTGTCCGGGGCGTGCCGTGTACGTGGCCCGGACGGGGCACGAATTTGAAACGTTACATACATTTTGTATCGCCCGTGATTTATATTAGACCGGGCCGTGTCCGGGGCGTGCCGTGTACGTGGCCCGGACGGGGCACGAATTTGAAACGTTACATACATTTTGTATCGCCCGTGATTTATATTAGACCGGGCCGTGTCCGGGGCGTGCCGTGTACGTGGCCCGGACGGGGCACGAATTTGAAACGTTACATACATTTTGTATCGCCCGTGATTTATATTAGACCGGGCCGTGTCCGGGGCGTGCCGTGTACGTGGCCCGGACGGGGCACGAATTTGAAACGTTACATACATTTTGTATCGCCCGTGATTTATATTAGACCGGGCCGTGTCCGGGGCGTGCCGTGTACGTGGCCCGGACGGGGCACGAATTTGAAACGCTACATACATTTTGTATCGCCCGTGATTTATATTAGACCGGGCCGTGTCCGGGGCGTGCCGTGTACGTGGCCCGGACGGGGCACGAATTTGAAACGTTACATACATTTTGTATCGCCCGTGATTTATATTAGACCGGGCCGTGTCCGGGGCGTGCCGTGTACGTGGCCCGGACGGGGCACGAATTTGAAACGTTACATACATTTTGTATCGCCCGTGATTTATATTAGACCGGGCCGTGTCCGGGGCGTGCCGTGTACGTGGCCCGGACGGGGCACGAATTTGAAACGCTACATACATTTTGTATCGCCCGTGATTTATATTAGACCGGGCCGTGTCCGGGGCGTGCCGTGTACGTGGCCCGGACGGGGCACGAATTTGAAACGCTACATACATTTTGTATCGCCTGTGATTTATATTAGACCGGGCCGTGTCCGGGGCGTGCCGTGTACGTGGCCCGGACGGGGCACGAATTTGAAACGTTACATACATTTTGTATCGCCCGTGATTTATATTAGACCGGGCCGTGTCCGGGGCGTACCGTGTACGTGGCCCGGACGGGGCACGAATTTGAAACGTTACATGCACTTTGTATCGCCCGTGATTTATATTAGACCGGGCCGTGTCCGGGGCGTTCCGTGTACGTGGCCCGGACGGGGCACGAATTTGAAACGTTACATACACTTTGTATCGCCCGTGATTTATATTAGACCGGGCCGTGTCCGGGGCGTGCCGTGTACGTGGCCCGGACGGGGCACGAATTTGAAACGTTACATACATTTTGTATCGCCCGTGATTTATATTAGACCGGGCCGTGTCCGGGGCGTGCCGTGTACGTGGCCCGGACGGGGCACGAATTTGAAACGTTACATACATTTTGTATCGCCCGTGATTTATATTAGACCGGGCCGTGTCCGGGGCGTGCCGTGTACGTGGCCCGGACGGGGCACGAATTTGAAACGTTACATACATTTTGTATCGCCCGTGATTTATATTAGACCGGGCCGTGTCCGGGGCGTGCCGTGTACGTGGCCCGGACGGGGCACGAATTTGAAACGTTACATACATTTTGTATCGCCCGTGATTTATATTAGACCGGGCCGTGTCCGGGGCGTGCCGTGTACGTGGCCCGGACGGGGCACGAATTTGAAACGTTACATACATTTTGTATCGCCCGTGATTTATATTAGACCGGGCCGTGTCCGGGGCGTGCCGTGTACGTGGCCCGGACGGGGCACGAATTTGAAACGTTACATACATTTTGTATCGCCCGTGATTTATATTAGACCGGGCCGTGTCCGGGGCGTGCCGTGTACGTGGCCCGGACGGGGCACGAATTTGAAACGTTACATACATTTTGTATCGCCCGTGATTTATATTAGACCGGGCCGTGTCCGGGGCGTGCCGTGTACGTGGCCCGGACGGGGCACGAATTTGAAACGCTACATACATTTTGTATCGCCCGTGATTTATATTAGACCGGGCCGTGTCCGGGGCGTGCCGTGTACGTGGCCCGGACGGGGCACGAATTTGAAACGTTACATACATTTTGTATCGCCCGTGATTTATATTAGACCGGGCCGTGTCCGGGGCGTGCCGTGTACGTGGCCCGGACGGGGCACGAATTTGAAACGCTACATACATTTTGTATCGCCCGTGATTTATATTAGACCGGGCCGTGTCCGGGGCGTGCCGTGTACGTGGCCCGGACGGGGCACGAATTTGAAACGTTACATACATTTTGTATCGCCCGTGATTTATATTAGACCGGGCCGTGTCCGGGGCGTGCCGTGTACGTGGCCCGGACGGGGCACGAATTTGAAACGTTACATACATTTTGTATCGCCCGTGACGTGGCCCGGACGGGGCACGAATTACATATTATCGCCCGTTTAGCACCCGGTGTAATATAAACGTGCAGCACGGAGTGGCTCCGCTCCGGCCCCGCCCCGGCCCCGACACGGACCGGTCTAATATAAATCTTCCCTTACTTAATTACAATTTAAATTATATTAACACTATTGTAACTTAATGCTGCGTAGTCAGCAGCTTGGTGGGCAGTGGTGTTTCCATCGACTGCCCGACTCGCGGCTCTTGATATTTTTATGTATTTGACATACATTTTGTATCGCCCGTTTAGCACCCGGTGTAATATAAACGTGCAGCACGGAGTGGCTCCGCTCCGGCCCCGCCCCGGCCCGGACACGGACCGGTCTAATATAAATCATTCTAGTCATTCATTTGTTATGATATGGTGACTGTATTTAAACTCATTTTCATTTTCTGATGTAGGTGAATATTTTTTGTGAACTGGGTCCTGGGATGGTTTCGATTCAAATTTGAATCAGGTAGATGGCGCTGCAATCGGGTTCCAGGACTTCGGTAAAATTATTTTTATGCGTGTTCAAGTGGATTCCAGGATGGTTTACATTAACAATTGGTCCCGGTTGATGGCGCTGCAATCGGTTTCTAGATTTTTATTTTTTAAGGGCAAGACAACGTCAACCGTATACAGCTAGTTCTATATAAATAAGTGGCGGAAATGATCGATCGTATACCTCAGGCTGTAACTCGCACTTTTGCGCGGTTTCTGGTTAATAATAATTACGACTGCTTTCTAGGTAAATGGTGGACATCGAAGGTTATAAAAGTGGATGCATCTCTAGTCCAAGTCCATTTTGAAGAAGATAACCGTACCGAATGGATATACCGAGGGTCGACCAGACTCGCTCCGTTGTATCTCGAATTGCAAGCGGCACAGCGTCACAGGAACAGGCCCTTACCAAGAAGCAAAGCTCAGACCAGGGTAAGATGTACCTTCATCCTGATTCAGGCATATTTAAGCCACTAAAGCAAAGTATGACAGTCATTAACTTTTTTAAATTATGTATTTCTTAAATATATTTCAGAGCAACATGCCTTACGTGGAATACACGAGGCCGGATGAGCCGAATTCCACTAAAGAGACTGAACTTCAAGCACAGCAACGTCAACAAGAGGTGAGGTTTCGTTTTTTTAATTTCAGGGCTCCGTAGTGTTTTGACAAAAATTAAAATTTTATTTTATTGTCATTACTATCCGTCTGTCTTTGTACCGGTTTTTTTTCTCAGTAAATACTGGGTCTATGTACATGAAGTTTGACAGGAACATTTAGCCTAAGTGGCGTTACACAATGTTGTATTAGAACCGCGAAGAAAACTTGGGTTGGTCGCCATATATGTGACTAAAAAATTTTCTTTGTCTATGTAGGAATTGGTAATGATATGTTACGTTTACGAAGCCAAAACTAGATGGCGCTGTACCGTTTTGAAAAGCACTGGTTTTAAATTTTGTACAATGGAAGTGTTCTTTTATTTGTTTGTATAGTTCGATTCGATTCCAGTAGCGAATATACACTGACGGACTCATAAACTGCATCAAAGTAATAATAATAATAATCGGCAGACAAACACACACATTGTATATCCCCAAATTAAGCAAGTTACGCTTGTGTTATGGGTAATATACAACGGACTACTCTGGGGCCGATCCCAGACACCCAGACCATAGTAAATAACGGAGAAAATACGTTTCCGAAATTTACTATACCAGGAATCGAACCCGGAACCTCTGCGTTGCAGTGAGGTACGCCGGCAAAGGCTTAGCCCGCTCAACCACAGAGGCCGTCGAAAGTAATAGACGACTGAAATAAATATTTTAACCGAGTATGCAAATTTTCTATACAGATTTAAATTGAAACCTCTAGATTGGTTCGTGAACTTTAAAACAGCGTAGGGTCATATCCTTAAGTTTAAGTTTGTGTACTGGAAAGGACCTTAAGACTTTTTGTGAAAGCAAAACAGAAATTTAAGGAAAATTGGTTTAATTAAAAAATTGGTTTTAACAATAGACACAAACTTTATGCAAGGGTTTATTTATGTTTTAATAAGGTGTATTACCTCCACGTGCCCTTATTACGGATTCTAATCGGTTCCGCATAGATTTTATTAGGGTTATTAAAAGATGTTGCGGAATATTGTCCCATTCTTCTGAAAGTGCTGTTCTTAGTGCTGCCACTGTCGTGGGCAAAGGGTTTCTCGCATATACAGCTCTTTTTAAATTGTCCCAAACATGCTCAATGGGATTAAGATCCGGGCTGCGTGCTGGCCAATTCATTGTACGTATCCCAACCTCTTCGCAATATTGTCGAACTTGTGCAGCAGCGTGCGGCCGGCCATTATCCTGCATTAAAGTAAAATTTTCGCCTATGAATCCCATCTAAGGCACCACGTGATCTTCTAAGATCTCTGTTATGTAGCGATGTGCAGTCAAACCCCCTCTATTACCGTTTTGACGGACCATGTCTATGAACACAAGTTCTGTTCGGCCGTTCATCGATATGCCACCCCAAACCATACACGAACCGCCTCCAAAAAGAACACGCTCCTCAATGCAACTTTGAGCATATCGCTCCCCACGTCGACGATAGGCTCTTCTGCGACCATCTGCACCATATAAACATGTCCTACACTCGTCCGTGAACAATACGGAGGTCCATTGCTCTTCTGTCCAATTCAGGTGATCACGCGCAAATCTTAAGCGAGCTTGTCTGTGAGCTACAGACAACTTTGGACCATTTGCTGGTCTAAAAGGGGTGATATCCGCTTCCTTTAACCTTCTTCTCACTTCATTAAGCTCTGTTTTGATGTTAACAGACGTGAGGAAACGATTTCGCAGGGAAGTTGTAACAATAAATCGGTCATCACGACCGGTGGTTGCTCGAGTCCTGCCTGTACCACGTCTCCTTCTGTAAGAACCTGTCTCCACAAACCTTCTGTATATTCTAGAAACCGTAGACTGGTTTAAATTTAAATTTCTACCAATCGTACGTTGATCTAAGCCCTCCCACACCAATGCTACAATTTGAGCCGCTTGTTCGGACGAAGTATCCATATTATGGTTCAAAAATCCGTAATAAGGGCACGTGGAGGTAATACACCTTATTAAAACATAAATAAACGCTTGCATAAAGTTTGTGTCTATTGTTAAAACCAATTTTTTAATTAAACCAGTTTTCCTCAAATTTCTGTTTTTTCTTCAAAAAAAGTCTTACGGTCCTTTCCAGTACACAAACTTAAACTTAAGGATATGACCCTACGCTGTTTTAAAGTTCACGAACCAATCTAGAGGTTTCAATTTAAATCTGTATAGAAAGTTTGCATACTCGGTTAAAATATTTATTTCAAAGTCGTCTATTACTTTGATGCAGTTTATGAGTCCGTCAGTTTATATATTTTTGAGCATCCGTCATTTGTTTAATTTCGCTTCACTGGGAGTTTTTGGGAGTTTTGTACAGTCTATATTTACACTAAAAAGCTGTGTGTGAGTATTATTAGATGTTAAAAAATCACGACGATGTTCTTTAAAAACTTTTTTTAAATTTAAGTTTTGTAACTTTGTTTATAGATGGTGTAATATTTATTTTATTACCTAGACAAGTCGTAAACATTTTGTTTATATTCAATTTTGAATTTTTGTTGTGCTTTAGGCCATACTTGCCTTGCGGCGAAAAAAATTGCGTTTAAACTTAGTGTTGCAGTATTCTAACATAGTCTTAAATTGTATAACACGCACTTCGATGACTTTGCCGTAAACTGCGTGCAATACATTTTTAAAATTTAATTTTACACTAGTGCGTTGCGTCATTACGCCGCAGCGGTTTATGGTCGTGCGCTATAAGCGCGTAATGCGCACCTAGTCTAATGTAAAAATGAATAACAGCGTGTTTTGTGCATTAGGAGATTCGGCGGCAACGTGCGGTGGCGAAGAAATCGACTATGGCCTCCTCTACGCCAACAAACCAGCCGCCGAGCATCGTCGAGTCGCCGCTCACTACTAGAGTCGTGGTAAGTTTTGGGATAGAGACACGCACGCACGCTGGTGAGTGCACATGCATACGCACATATGTGCACTCACCAGGCACACACACACACGAGCACATGCGTGTGCCGACTTATATGCACACACTCACACTTATGCACACGTTCGTACGTACGTATAATCATGGGCATGGTGGAATTCTAGGAATGACAATCCCACAGTAAAATATGTAGGCTTGAAATATTTTCTAAATCCTACATTTTTAGAGGTCGCAACAAGTCTTTCTCCACTTGTGTTTTGGTATTGAAAAGCTGCATTAAACTTTGAATCGAAACATATTACGACTTTAAATTTTTGTCTGAGATGGACTACAAATATGTTGTAATGTCAAAATGCAAAAGAGGGCCTTGTAGCGCCCTCTAGAATTGTAAGATTTAGGAGGTTTTTCATAGTTATATTTTTTTGCTCACACATCATTCTTAGTATTATTCTTCTTCGAGTGCTACAAGCAATATTACATGCAAAATGATTTACAGCTAGCAACGGAAAAATTACGCAAGAAGTTTTACGCAACGTATGAACTGCGTCTTTAGGAATTGCCATCTATGATGGTCTGTGGTACGCGTATAAAATATAACAATGTATTTGTTTAGCCTATATACAGCATTTAAAGTACTTTCCTTCCAATTCCCAAGGCTGTGGGACACCTGTATTCTAAACTCATTTTCACAATGAGTGAGTTTGACAATATAACCATTAATTTTATAAAATTTTGTTACCTTCGATTTACTTGATAAGTCCCTGCTAAAAAATGATTTTAATATATTTTTTTTTAGTATTATACACCCAAGAATGCTGTGAAACCTTATAAAATGACCCCACATAACTGCAGCGCTAAGTGTAAGCGAACGGACGTGTTGGGGCTTAAGGAGTTGCGCACATACAACCCGTTAGCTAAACCCCTTCTAAGCGGCTGGGAGAGGTGAGTGCAAGTTCAGAAGTTATTTGTACAATTAATTTGCAAAAAAATCACATTTTAAGTAGATTCAATATTGTTTTTGGTAAAATTGTTATAAGCTTTTATTTAGAATTGGTAGATTTTGTAGTAGAATCGATCGTTTGTAGGAAACATACCTATAATGCTACCTGATCCGCTTTTAACATAAACACATCCATCAATGGCTGGCGTTGATAGAAGTGTTTATGTTGAGAATTTTCAGGACAAACACTAGTACATTTTTTATAGTAGTATAAGTTTGCGTAACCAGGATCTCCTGGTGACAACATAAATGGAGATTAAATAACAATACATATTTTCCCCTTCCTTCTATAGACAAATAATCCGTTACAAAGGACAAAAGGATGTGATGTACCGCGCGCCGTGCGGCCGCCGCCTGCGCAATATGCGCGAGTTGCACACATACCTGCGCACGATTGGTAGCGAAATGGCCGTCGACCTGTTCGATTTTCATCCCAATACGCATTGCTTGGCCGAGTTCGTTGTCACCAAATGTTTAGTTGGGAAGAAGGTGAGAAATACGTAATAATATTATTATTATATGGTTACATATTAAGTTTCCTTTATATATAATGTAATAAATCTGTAGAGGGATCAAGTTTGTACAATAAATTTTTATTTCAGGACTTGTCCCATGGTAGGGAGAACGTCCCGATCCCATGTGTCAATACCCTGGATAAGACCCTTCCAGAGTTCTGTTCGTACAACACGGATAGGACCCCCACGGCTGGGGTTCCCCTGAATTTGGACCCCGAGTTTCTTTGCGGCTGTGATTGTACCGACGATTGTGAGGTAAGTTAGAAAAACGTTTACTTCGACTATAATTGCCACACCAACAAAACACCATAATCTATTCTCTCTTTCTGTCCTATTAGTATGTATATTTAACTCTCTCCCTCACTTGCGACTACGAGTCAGTGCTAAATCGTATGTGTGTGCAAAAACAGCAACAAGGAAAATGGCGGGCTGGCAACATGACGCGGTGGTTTAAACTTAACTCTTCATAATGAATCTGACATTAAATAAATATTTTCTTAAGTCATAAGTTAATGGTGGAGAGCAATAATTATAAGATTACTGCTATTGTTTATTTGGCTTTGGAACCCTAAAAGTACTAATTTTCAGGATAAATCGAAATGTGCCTGCTGGCAAATGACGCTAGAGGGCGCTAAGACTATCGGGCTCGAAGGATCAAATGTCGGTTATGTCTATAAAAGACTACCAGAGCCACTGCCCTCCGGTATTTATGAGTGTAATTCAAGGTAAGTTTTTTTTATAGGCCGGCAAGAATATTCTTTATTGCACACAAAAAAATGGTTTACAGGTGTATTGACAATATTTTATTACAAGCGATTTTTTCTAGACAACATTTTATAGTTTTTATATTTATAGACGCGAGTATTATAGCAAACTGCAACAATTTAGAGATGTTTAAGGAAAGCGCTGGAAATTATTGTAAATTTGATTTGGGTCGCCAAACACCTATGGACAGAGACAAATCGGCCATTTTACAAAAAAATTAATAAAAAAATACGAAGAAGTTCGTAGAAAAATTGCCGGAAATTGCATGAAAAGGCAAAGTTCATTAAACAGTTCAAATTTTCAACACAAATAATTATTTATATTTAATGAAACTGGCATCCAAACAGCACCCTTCAACTCCTATCTTGTTTATTAAACTATTTTTAAAGACAGATACAAATATTAACTGTTTTCAGGTGTAAATGCCGGCAGACATGTCTCAATCGAGTGGCGCAGCATCCTCTACAGTTGAAATTGCAGGTATGTAAGTAAATGAGACAAAAATATTAACCAAATATGTGTCAGTCCCGGCAAAGTGGAATGTAATTGTTATGGACGTCCACTGTTTTTTATTTGCTATTTACCTACCAAACTCTAAAAATCAGCCAAGTGCATATCGGACCACGCCAAGTGCATATTGATGACATTCGTTCAAACGACAAACCTTGCCACCTATGGTTTTAAATAAAATAAAGTGATTAAGGGTCGTTGTTATGATTTTTAAAGACAAACGCTACCTCGCCTGACAATGTACACTGAAAAAATTTTCAGCCATCAGTTACATAAGTGGTCAAAATTGTACAGATGCATATACATACATACATACATAACTTCACGCCAGTTCCCTTGCGGGGTAGGCACGAACAACAGGGCGCCATTTAGGCCCATTCTTACACACCTCACTTGCTTCTTTGACATTCATAACTCTTGTCATGCACACTCGTCTGTTCTTAAGGCTCCTGACATCACCCTCCGCTAGTACACGATCAATTTGATCATGGAAGGTGTGTCGTGGCCTTCCACGACTTCTGCATCCATCCACTTTTGCATTATAGATGCATATACATTATATATATTCCTACTAAATTATATATATATATAAAAACAATAATTTTGAAGAAACATGACAGTAACATAGAAAGGCAGGCGGACAGACGAACAAGAGGTTTTCCTAAAATACCTCATATAGTAGCACAGAGGTTAAAAATCATTTAAGCTTTTGTAAGTACAGTAGTTATGGTGAGTTTGGTTTGTTTCCTTAGGTATTTAAGACATTGAGTCGGGGTTGGGGAATCCGCGCGTTAAACGACGTGCCCACCGGCGCATTCCTCTGCGTGTATGCTGGAAATCTTCTCACGGATGCCACCGCTAATTTGGTGAGTTTAGACTTTTATTATGTTACACTTTTTTAAATATGTAGTGTAAACTCCATGTAACGTCTCTCGATTTAACGACCAACTCCCCTAAGCATCGAAATCATTTAGCGTTAGTTGGTTTAGATTATCTTCCATACAATGATACACTCTATATAACATTACACCCACTCTCAATAACGACAACAATTAAGTAATAAAAAGTACTTTTTAAGAACAAAATCAGTATGAACTGCGCAGCTGTGTAAGTTCTTTTATCACTTCATTATCCTAACCCGTAATAAACTCGACTGTCGACATTATGCATACCGAATTTCTAAGAAATTCCGAATTAACGAAATTTCTAAGTACTTCCTTTAGCACCAAAATGCCTCAATATCGCAAGATATTAATAAAATAATTAAAAAAATACAACAAAATTACTGGTGCAGCAATAAACGTCACACAAAAATAATAGACTTCTCTGCATTTAAAGACAACTCTCTATAACGCCATAAAATGCACAGTCCCTTCAGTGTCGTTATATAGAGTTTATACTGTATTTAAACATATGCACACATGTGCACCCAGACACAGAACGCACTCATGTGCACACACAGATATACACGCATGCATGCCTGCACTCACGCGTCTTTATGCACACTATAGTTCTATTGTAACTAATACATTTCTGACTATTAAAACATTTTGGTTAACTGTGAGCGAGACCTAAAATATGTCTGTATTAATTTTTAAATACGTCTGGACGGTGCTAGTTTTATGTTATCGTGGCAAAAATAAGTAGTTTTATTATATTCTTATTGTTTAATATTTGCCATTCATAAAAGCATATATATATATAAAAATAAAGATTATTAACATAAAATCACATACATTCTAACTAATAGTGTGATTCACTGTCACGTATTGCACTTCACTAAAAGGATAGTTAGTCTTATCAACTGAACACTTTTTATTATCTTCCAAAACGCCGAAACCTAGCTTTCGTATTGGGGCTTTTTATTCATACAGGAACGAAGAAAAAATACAATTTCCTGCGTTGGGGCGGCCTGTCGTAAGAGGCGACAAAACAACCCACAGTCAAGTGGTAAGGTATTTGCCCGACTGCATGGCTACCACGCTTGGTCTAGAGTATGTCGCCATATCAACCTTGAGTTGTGTACCGGCATTAAAGACCAGGTTCCAGTCTCTCTTAAGAGAGCAGCAGTGTAGCACCTTTGGTATTGCAAATGTCCATAGGCGATGGTAACCGTTTTCCATCAGGTGGGCCGTCTGCCTGTCTGCTGAACTCCTGCAATAAAAAAAATAGCTTCACTGGCTGTTAATAATTGTTATATTTTTGATAATAAATCATCATAAATCACAATCAAATAGGCTATCTATGTCACTCGGAAATAATGTATATTTCTACTGGTGAAAGAATTTTCAAAATGGAATCAGTACTGCCAGAGATTACCCCGAACATACAAACTTACAATCTTTACCTCTTTATAATATTTTAGTATAGATATTTATATTTAACAAGTCAAATAGCATATTATTTATAGTTTAAACAGTAATAAAAAAAAATCAATTATACATACATACATACATACATACATAACTTCACGCCAGTTCCCTTGCGGGGTAGGCACGAACAACAGAGTGCCATTTAGGCTTATTCTTACACACCTCACTTGCCTCTTTGACATTATACAAAATTCAATTATAATATTTTAAAAGCTTAAAACCGGCACTTTTACACAAGATCAGATTGTTTGAAATGTCTGAGCTACCTCATTCTATAGTACATGTTATTCAGGACGGTTTGAACGAAGGCGACGAATATCTGGCAGAACTGGACTACATCGAAGTGGTCGAACAAATGAAGGAGGGATTCGAGGACGACATTCCCGAAGCTGACAAGAAGTTGGACAAGGTAAGGTGCACCCAGTAGTAAAATAGTACTGATAACTAGACATCGGATTATATGCATTTGCATGTTTGCATATGCCAATGCATATAAATCTATTTTTATAGCGTTATTGCATATTTTGGTACTTTTTCATTGACAGTGCTTATTTCGGTAGTTATACGTGGTAGGCGTCTTGTATTATGCCGACGACACCACGAAAAAATGATTGAACAGAGTAACGCCCTCCCGAGTTCACTATCGCAAAAGGTTTGTGGCAAATTAAATGCAGTTTTGTATAAAAACCCCGGTCATGAAAGAATAAAGAAAATTGACGCATTTATCAACGGCACCGGACAAACTCTACCTGAAGAAGTCTCTGCAGAAATGGCGCCAAATTTCAAGTCCTGTCCGGTGACGTCAGTTGACGTCGAAAGGTCATTTTCAGCCTATAAATTCATATTAAGTCACAAGCGTCACAAGTTTGCTGCAGAAAACCTGTTTACTGCCACAAAAATTTTAATAAGTAAATTATTATTATAATAATTTATAACGAATATTATGTTTAATATATAAATATAATGTAAAAATAAACTTTTAATCTAATAATAAATGGTTTATTGATTGTGCATATTTCGCCCCTTTGTTGTCCATATTTGCATGCATATTTTGCCATTCTGATAGTGCATAATAATCCGATGTCTACTGATAACGCTTCTAAATATTACATTTCTAGAGGGTGGTGGCACTAGTCTTTTTTATTTTGGATTTATGGTATAGATAGACCGAGAGTATCCAGACATATAAATCGATTTATGAAACCTGCCATTTCGCCGTGAACGAGCGTGGCACGTACGCTATCCGATTTCCCAAAAAATCGAGATGCGATGACTGAGAACTGGTCAGAAGTATTGCTTGCAGCTTCTTGTCGGTCGGTTTGCAGCTAAATTCCAATAAAAACATGAAAACGGAGAAGACTATAATCTGAAGAAATTGTATGTTGAAATATTTTGATGGTTTTGAATGTTTTGGATAGAATGAATGCGAAGAAAATTTTCTTAATTTTCAATCACATCAATTACACAAAAATATATATACTTAGTACATAATTTTTAATGCTCTATTTAAAATATATTCAAAAAGTAATGCAACATTCCACTGTTCTTTTCACACTTCTTGTCCATCCAAAGGTTGTTTGGAAGAAATCGCTAATAGCGATAGCACTGCTTATTATATTGTAATCTTTTATTTGAATGAAGGAAAGAATTTATTTCCAAATGCAACACACAGAAAACAATAGAATGCGTATAACAGTAAAAACCATATTTATGAAGATTGTATGTCGTAATTTGTGAAATGAAGTTGGTGCTCGGTATACATATAGCTGAAACTTAGTTCAACGTAGCACTGCTAACCAGTTTTCAGTGCTAACCTCCAAAATCACATATTTCATGCGACCCACGCTAAAACAAGAAAAAATCATTATAATAAATATATTATACAAATATGAAATAAATGTAACATCCAGAAAACAGAATAATATTAAAAATCTAATAATGACAAATAAAATACATAATTAGTATTATTTTTTTCTGTTAACTGTATCTTTTCACACACACAATAAATTATAATATTCATTTATTAATTTATTCATATTCAGAAGTGCCAAAATTATAAAAAAAATGCACAAAAGGAGATTTTTTTTGCAGAACTGTCTAATAGAACTATGACTTTAAATATCTATAACTTGCAGAAAGACACGAGCGAACATTCTTCCGAAGAAGATTCCGTGACTTCGGAAGAAGAGAACGGGTCGAAGGACGACAAGCAAGATGACGACTTCCAACCCGGGTACAGTGGAAATTGGGCCTTCGCAAATGACGAAAATAAGTAAATATTTAATTTTTTGACACGCTTTTATTACTTTGACCTGTATGTATGTATAGTGCGTGCAAAACTTAAATGCGTTTCGAGTGACAGTATCTCCGTGCGTTTGCACAGCTCCAGTCGCGTTTTAATATAACTGACAGTTCGTGGGGCGAGAGAGATTGCATGCGAGACGGGATAGCGTGTTTGCGAGGGCACTACGTGAAGAGTTTGCTCTTCACTTAGTAAGCTCGCTCCTATGCGCAATGATGTGTAAGAACTTCAGGGACGCATTAAAGTTTTGCTTGTACTATATCTATCAATGTAACAGACTCTTAGAACCTAACTGTCACTGACGTCCAGTCTTAGAAAAAATATTAGGGTACTTTATTAAATTTTCTCAATTAGTATACATAATTAAAACTGCGTTTTGACGATTTTACGCGCCGTATTTTATTTGAGTTTAATTTCGATGTTTCGGCCACTTTTTAGTAGTAATATTAAAATCATTAGCATTGTCCACTAAAAATGTAACCTTAAAAAGCCCGTAAGTTCTACTTTTAAAGAGGGCGGCACAAGTCCCTTATCTGGTATTAAAACTGCCTGGCAAGAGATCACTTTTCAAATTTCCGCCAAAACCTATTGATTATTTATTTCAGAAAAACACTAAGAAAGAGAGAGAGGAAATTGAAGAAGGAGAACGAGGAGAAGAATAAGTGTGCCAAAGAAGCGAACCAGAACGATGACTGTATCACTATAAGCGACGATGACGAAGGTGAAATCTTTTTTAATATTTCTTTCTAGCTGACCAAGCAGACATTCTTCAATTGACTTGTTTCTAACCGACTTTGAAATAGTAGGAGGTACTTAAATTTTGTGCGTGTGCGTATTTACCATAATTTTAGAATCTCTATATCATCCCTCCTATCACATAGCCCCTATCCCATCCCTTCATTGCTATCCCTACTACCTCATCTCCCTATCCCATCCCTTCATTACCATCCCTACTATCTGATCTTCCTATCACATCCCTTCATTACCATCCCTACTACCTCATCTCCCTATCCCATCCCTTCATTACCATCCCTACAATCTCATCTCACTATCCCATCCCTTCATTGCTATCCCTACAACCTCATCTCCCTATCTCATCCCTTCATTGCTATCCCTACTACCTCATCTCCCTATCCCATCCCTACAATCTCATCCCTCTATCCCATCCCTTCATTGCTATCCCTACTACCTCATCTCCTTATCCTATCCCTTCATTACCATCCCTACAATCTCATCCCTCTATCCCATCCCTTCTTTGCTATCCCTACTACCTCATCTCCCTATCCCATCACTACAATCTCATCTCTCTATCCCATCCCTTCATTGCTATCCCTACAACCTCATCTCCCTATCTTATCCCTTCATTGCTATCCCTACTACCTCATCTCCCTATCCCATCCCTACAATCTCATCCCTTCATTGCTATCCACACTACCTCATCTCCTTATCCCATCCCTACAATCTCATCCCTCTATCCCATCCCTTCATTGCTATCCCTACTGCCTCATCTCCCTATCCCATCACTATAATCTCATCCCTCTATCCCATCCCTTCATTGCTATCCCTACTACATCATCTCCCTATCCCATCCCTACAATCTCATCCCTTCATTGCTATCCATACTACCTCATCTCCCTATCCCATCCCTTCATTACCATCCCTACAATCTCATCCCTTTATCCCATCCCTTCATTGCTATCCCTACTACCTCATCTCCCTATCCCATCCCTACAATCTCATCCCTCTATCCCATTCCTTCATTGCTATCCCTACTACCTCATCTCCCTATCCCATCCCTACAATCTCATCCCTTCATTGCTATCCATACTACCTCATTTCCCTATCCCATCCTTTCATTACCATCCCTACAATCTCATCCCTTTATCCCATCCCTTCATTGCTATCCCTACTACCTCATCTCCCTATCCCATCCCTACAATCTCATCCCTTTATCTCATTCCTTCATTCCTATCCCTACTACCTCATCTCCCTATCCCATCCCTACAATCTCATCCCTCTATGCCATCCCTTCATTGCTATCCCTACTACCTCATCTCCCTATCCCATCCCTTCATTACCATCCCTACAATCTCATCCCTCTATCCCATACCTTCATTGCTATCCCTACTACCTCATCTCCCTACCCAATCCCTACAATCTCAGCCCTCTATGCCATTCCTTCATTGCTATCCCTACTACCTCCTCTCCCTATTCCATCCCCTCTGTTTCATCTTCGAAGCTCATAACGTAATGGCATCACCCCTGATGCAAACGTCCGTAGACGACGTTAACCACTTTCCATCAGGTGGATCGTCTGTCTGTTTGCCCACTTCAGGTATTGTTTTTTTTTTATTTCAGTGAGAGAACCGGCAAGTTTCACAGCGCAACTCGGTATGGGCGCGAAAGAATTCGTCTCTAAATATAAGTAAGTTTTGATTTTTTTTTTATTTGTGACAGCTCGATTTCTGATCAATCAGTAATGCCATATTATAATAAAAATTCGATTTAATATAAAAAATCTAGTTTACTTATGAATAAGTTTCACTCAATTTACCATATATCATTTTTTTTTTCTAAAAAAAAACTATGGTTTAATAAATATATCCAGATTTTTCAGTTCATATATTTTATTAATGAAATTTATAAGCCATTTTATGTTTTAGAACCAATGTGATTATACTTCTGTTTTTAATGTTTAATTTTAGCTTTAAACCTCATATAACTGTTATGAATAAGCTAATTAAATAAAATATTATGAAATTGCAGCACAGAGGCTCTAATATTTCAAGTAGGCCTCCTTGAAATATTGGCTCTTGTGTCAATGTTTATATAATAAATATTTCAGGTCCGTCCGTGCACATTTCGGCAGAGACGAGGCGTGCTACATCATGGACGCTAAGGTTCAAGGCAACATTGGACGATATTTAAACGTAAGTGTATTTAATAAAACTACGTTTTAACGGTTTTAAGCGCGGTAATTTTATTTGATTTTGGTTTTTCCGACGTTTCGGCCACTTTTCAGTGGCCGTGATCACGAAAGACAAAGATGTTAAGTGAGTATTGTTCAAATTTTATTTAGCCTACCGCCAACTTGTTAATTTTAATTTTGTTTATGGTTATTATTTACTGTATGGGAGCCTAATCTAATTTAAATTAAATTACATACATACATAACTTCACGCCAGTTCCCTTGCGGGGTAGGCACGAACAACAGAGCGCCGTTCAGGCTTGTTCTTACACACCTCACTTGCTTCTTTGACATTCATAGCTCTTGTCATGCACGCTCGTCTGTTCTTAAGGCTCCTGACGTCACCTTCTGCTAGATTAAATTACCGCGCTTAAAACCGTTAAAACGTTGTTTTATTATGTATACAAGTCGCGAAAACTTAAGAAAATATTAAGTAAGTGTATTTACTAGTTTTATTAATAATATGCTGTTCCCGCAACAAGATGAGATTCCTTTGAACCTTAACGAGATTACTTTTAGAGTTTCAGTTTAATCCTCCAGCCTCAAATACTGACTGACACCAAGGACTTGTAGTGTAACGTTTAAAAATATCATTTTCATCCCATCTATTCGAAAAGAGGCAAAGGGTTCCCCGATAAGTGCCACCAAAATGGGTCATTCCGGCGCACTTAATAACAGTGACGAAATGACTTTTGAATTTGGAACACTATTTTAATTAAAAAGTTTGAAAATAATAATTCGCTCCGATAAAGTCCTGGCCGGTCATAAAAAAAAGCGTGCCTGCCGACGCGACATTGGCGAAATTTAAAAAAAAAATACGCGGGAGCTTCTTATTTGATTTTTTATTGCTTTTTATTGTTTGTTTATTTTTGATTCACCGATTCAACCTTTGTCGCCGCGCCCGTCCACTTCAAAACTGTGTATTTTCACCATTGAGTCAACATAATCAACCAGAGTCTGAAGTTATTGCAAATACTTAAGCCATAAATAAGTCCTACCCGCCCGACTGCCTACCCCCATGGGAAAAAGGCGTGATAATATGTATGTATGTATGTACCTTCCACAGCACTCGTGTTCACCGAACGTGTTCGTGCAGAACGTGTTCGTCGACACGCACGACCCTCGCTTCCCCTGGGTGGCGTTCTTCGCGCTGTGCCACATCCGCGCGGGCACCGAACTGACCTGGAACTACAACTACGACGTGGGTTCGGTGCCGGACAAGGTGCTCTACTGTCACTGCGGCGCGCCCAACTGCAGGGGACGGCTTTTGTAAACGAACCGAGTGATTATTCATTTCTACCACTTAATCTACCAACTGGTAGAAATTGCTAGCGCGCTCAATTGTGAAGGAACTGAGTAGTTATCAATTTCTACCACCTAATCTACCCATTAACAGGATATGCTAACTAGTATAAATCAATATGCAACTGTTATTATTAATAGACGTTAAACTTTCAATTCCATTAGTAATTACGAATAATTTATATCTACTACTTTATCAATACTACCAACTGGTAATAAGTAATGATGACAAGTTTGTTATCATTACTTATTACTTCAATTTTTATCACTTAACAAAATATTTCAGTATAATTAAATCTACCAGTTATAAGTGACTAATGAATCAAAGGTCTGAATGAATTTTGTTAATAACTGCAAATTGCATAGTTCTACTACTTAGCAAGTTATATCAGTTAAATATTTCTATATTAGATATTAAAGTCTTAAAAAAGAGCACGTATTGTATGCAATCTTATTCATCTAATCCCGTAGCCCATAGTTTGATGTGAATAACACTTATCATTTCTACCAGTCATTCACTACGATCAACTGTTTTTGTATGAACAAGTATTTTCTACCATTATCAATTATTTTTATAATTACTTTTCAAAAGCATACCAGCGCGTGTTTGACATCAATTGTTGTTTAACAAGATCTTTATGAACAACGAGAGTGGTAAAAATCAACAACTGTGGAAGAAATGTTGCCAATGAATCTCCTCGTCTATATGATTAGTTGTTAGTTTTAGTCGAATTGTGTGTAGACGATTATAGAAGATTTGTATACTGTCACCTTCTTATTCGTGTATCTATTTCTATCCGTGCAGGAACGGAGAAAGAATAGAATTTCCTGCGTTGGGGCGGCCTGTCGTAAGAGGCGACAAAACAACCCACAGCCAGGTGGTAGGGCATTTGCCCGACTGGATGGCTACCACCCCTGGTCTTAGATATGTCGCCATAACAACCTTGAGTTGTGTTCCGGCATTAGTGACCAGGTTCCAGTTTGCCTTAAGAGAGCAGCAGCGCATTTGTAGCGCCTTTGGTGTGGCAAATGTCCATAGGCGATGGTAACCGCTTTTCATCAAGTGGGCCGTCTGCCTGTCTGCTGAACTTATGCAATAAAAATAAAAACAAAAAAAAAATCATAACACTTATAAGAGGTTTTATAAGCTCGGTAGAGAATTAAATAAAAAGATGGTCATTCATAATCACGTTTAAAATACTACTACTAATAACACTTTTTTTACAAGTGTATAAACCTCGTAACTATTATGAATAAAGCTAGATTATTCTTGCGATTTTGCTACCTAAGTATCAGCTTTGTATATAAGAAAAATTTAATTTTGTAGATTACAAATCTAGGCGATTATCCCGGTTAGTTTACTTACGGAACTTTGTTTTTTACTCTGGTCTGGTTGTCTGCGATAGGCTCCAGAGATGTCTATTGAGTGACTACCCATCATAACAAAAGCTTAACTTGTTTAGCTTGGAAATTGGAAATAATGTATGTGACTCGTGAATTCATTATTCATATCCGGTCTCTAAGGACCAAATATTATAGTTTATGCGATTACCAACCGGTTCCTATTATCAATGCAAGAAGAATAGACCAGGATAACAATCAATTGTAAAAAAGTTATTCATTATACACCCTGAAATTATAATTGGCGCCATTAGTCTTTTGTTTTGTAAAAAATGTCGATTAAAACTTTCGGGTCAACGCCTTATTAATTAAAACGTATTTTTACAGTGTCAAAATATTTTTAAAAGTCTTGTTTAGTTCCTTTTCAATTTCATGAAAACGAAATTGGAAAACAAATCAGCATAGACAACAAATCCCTCCCTAATGCATAGGGAGGGATGTGTTGTCTGTGCTGATTATAGTATTATTTATCGATGAAATAGATTCCTGTCGAGCGTTGTGTATATTATTTTAATTCTTAGGTTTAATTGACTCCTTTGTATTTGTTAAAATGATTTTTAATTCTCGAATAAAGACTTAAATTATTTTCGTCTTTAATTTAAAATTCCCTGGCCAAACAGTAAATGATAGAGCCTTTTAAATTCTTCATGTGTGGTCACTCTATTTAATATTAAAGATATGTAAATCAAAATATTGAGTCATTGGATTTATATATCTATGGCTGGTGCGGCGGCGCTGGGTTTAGCGAGAAGCGAACAGTGTCAGTTTTGCAGGGAAAGAAGTGTGGGACAATTTGGACGGGAATTTGAGAATGAGCACGCACTTACCAGCTTGATGGGAATGAAATGCAGCTGCTCCTCTGCTCCTCGGTCCACTTCACTTTATTTGTTATAATATGAATGAACGAATGAATGAAAACACTTTATTGTTCACCAAAAATTAAAACTACGTTCTTAAAACTAAGTACAGTAAATGTTGAACAAAGGGCGGCCTTATCGCTTAAAGCGATCTCTTCCAGGCAACCCCTTTTTTTTGTCCAGGGGAAATCCGTTTGAGGACTAAGCCGCGACAGGCACAGAAGCCTGGTGGGATGCTCGCGACCCGTGTGAGTGTGTGAGAATCGCCAGATCGGGGGTGGCACTAGCGTGTCCGATCAGAACCGGTGCCATGCTATTGCCACTCCCCAGTTAGGGATACCCACTAAAACCCCTGGGTGTTTCGTCCTGCGCCTTATGCCAGGGCTACGGGAAATGGGCTGCCCGACTCCGCAGTGCCATGGCAGGCTTCCAGGCAACCCCTAAACTAAGGAAAATCTTAAGACAACAGTGGCGGTGAAGACAATAAATAATAAACATTCCAAGAATAAGTAAAAATGAAATAAATAAATAATAATATACTTTATACAAAAATAAGATATATCATACTATATATAGAATCAGCAGCATGTTTTAGACTTGCAATCATCAAAACTATTAAGACCCAAACCCAGCAAAAACCAGCTGCCAGACCTCAAGACACTGTGAGCTCTTTCTGCGTACAACGGAACACAAACCAACTTGACTGATAATTACTTTTATTTTTCCTTCCACCCATTTTAATATTATATAAAATTATTAGAGCTAGGCATGTTTGCTGAAGAGTTTCTTGCGCCGCTTCTTCTCTTCAGGCCATAACAAGCTGCGAAGCGGTACTATTAGATTAGGCTCCCATATAAATAATATATACATACTTATATATTATACAAAAATAGGATATATCATACTATATATAGAATCAGCAGCATGTTTTAGACTTGTGAGGACCAAAAATATTTAGTAACCATCAGTTTAAAAGACGATATGGATTTAGCTTGTCTGATGTTGAGTGGCAGTGTGTTCCATAAACGGAAAGCCTGTACCGTGAAAGAGTTATCAACGAAGGAAGAAGTGTGTCCAGGTGTCATTAAGGAGAGATTATTACTAGAGCGCAAATAACGGGAATGAGAAAGATGTAGGAAATCAAAACGTCCCTTTAAAAACGGAGGGGTACGAGGATCAATCAAAAAATATGGTTTAGAAATTGTTTAACTTGAGAAAAGCTTAGGTTATTACTTAAATTTTAGGTATATAGCGCGTGGGTTAGAGTGAGAGAGGAGCGTGCACCGCTGCCGTATGCGTGAGAGAAAGGGAAGCCAGACAGACTGGCGCCGTAACGCGTTACGTAACGAAGCGGTTCACCCTCCCATAAGTTATCACTTCAATAAGGTACAAAATTTAATAACTTGATATATTGAATTAGGTCTCTATAATTCTAAGGGTGCGATATGTTATGTCTCTGCTCCAAATCGGACTGCGAGTTGCTCCAGAAGGACGTGAATAAAGTAGCAGATTGGGGTGAAAAAAAAGATTATTTTTTAACACTACAAAATGCTCTCTCATTTCCTTTAGCAGAAACAAGCGGCCTCTCCATTACAACTATTTCTTGGTTAACGCAGCAATTAAGAGTTGAAACGGTACGGGATCTTGGAGTATGTCTTAATACACAGCTAACTTTTTGCGATCACATAATTAACATTTGTACGAAAGCTTATCGAAATTTAGGTTTTGTATTACGTCGAGTAGAAGGTATTAATAGTATTTATGTCGTTAAAACATTATTTAACGCTTTAGTAAAAACCCACTTAGAAAACAACGCAATCATCTGGGCTCCACATGAAACTAAATATAGTCTCATGTTGGAGCGCATACAAAATAAATTTACTAGATTTTTATACCTAAGACTTTATGGTGTTTACCCATTTTATCCTTTAATGTACCCCACCTTGTTTGTCTTAGGCATGGTTGGATATAATAATTTGGCATCCAGACGAAGGTTTGCATTGGCCTCCTATTTATTTAAATTGTTAAGAGGTAAATTATTGAACCCAGGAGTATTAGCTGAAATCAAACTGACATTTTTTATCTGTACTGTGACTGAATTCACAAGTACTACCTATTATATTATATGTTATGACGACTGAATTTGTATATATATATATATATATATATATATATATATATATATATATATATATATATAGTGTATTATGTGTACCACGCTATCGTATTGTTAGCAACTGTAATGATAGCGATGTTTGTAAGCTAATAAATAAATAAATGTGGGACAATGCGAGTGTTAGTGATCATTTCCCGCATATGTAGGGATGGGTTTAATATGTGTGATGCGATATTGTTCTTGTATTTTTTTAATAAATAAAATTAAATAATAATCCAGCCTCCTTGCTCAAATGGTTGCTTAGAATAATATTTATTCCTCCACTATGCAGTGACGAGTCTGGCAAGTGTCCTTTTAATTGGTTGGGTTTGGCCAAATTCCAGAACAATATGCACGAGATCCTCTACTTTGTTACAGTGTAAATTAATTGTTAATATAACATTTATAAGAATAATAATTTATTTTAAGTTTTCTTAATATTTGTAGTCAAATTATATTTTTTTATAAAGTAATATATTAATAATTGTTAACGGATTTTGTAAAGAAACTAGTCGATCTCTGTAACATTGCATTTATATCGAGCCTTTAAACCTCAGCGTAATGCTAGCTGCTAAAGCCAGCGCTGTTCTTCCGCCTGGGACCAGCATTAGTCACGGAGGACAATACAACACAAATAATATATCAAATCGGTACAGTTAATAATTATAAAAATGAAACGGGTTATTAGATATACTTACATCGAAATGATAATACATACATACATACATAACTTCACGCCAGTTCCCTTGCGGGGTAGGCACGAACAACAGAGTGCCATTTAGGCTTATTCTTACACACCTCACTTGCCTCTTTGACATTCATAACTCTTGTCATGCAAGCTCGTCTGTTCTTAAGGCTCCTGACATCACCTTTGCTAGTACACGATCAATTTGATCATGGAAGGTGTGTCGTGGCCTCCCACGACTTCTGCATCCATCCACTTTTGCATTGTATATCTGTTTAGTCATTCTTTCATCATGCATTCTTTTCCTTACCTTCACCACGACACTCTCTTTCAGACCAACTCTCTTTCTTACTACGGTATTACGAAATGATAATAATAAATATATATATACATAGATATATAAACATAGTGAGATACGTAAACAAAAAACAAGTATGTAAATAAAATAAACAGATTATTGTTAATGTTATCATAGGTATTACTAAACATGGTCATAAAGCACTTGTATCATGCCTTAAGTTACTTTGTGCGTTTTGGCGTTCGCAAAGGAATTTCTTTAGTGTAACCCTAAAAAGCACTATTCCAGCACTTTGTTGCTGCATAACGGAAACTACCTCTGAATACAGCTGTTGTTTTTTTTTATTATTATTAACATATCTACGGACTCGAGTTCCGTACCTTTTTTTACAACTTAATTTCTATGAAAATTTTTAGAGTCCATACACGCTTATTGTTTATTTTTGTTACTATGTGTGACATTATTATTATTATATAATTTAGTGATTTATATGTTATGGTGTACCTTAAGATTAACTTATTATATTGAATAATCCTATTTTTAATACTAAACTTATACTAATGTAGAGTGTATCTGTTAAATGCTGGTGTTGTGAGGAAGTGCATGTGCAGTGTTGGCTTTATATCTATACTTATATATAGTCGTATCTAGTGTCATGTTGTGTTGGTTTTTTCTCTTCTGTGTCTGGGTTATTAATTTTTAGGCTCTTTGTGTGTCTCGGTTTGTTTGTGGAGTGTGCGTGTAATGCAATGCGATGGTAGTGCGCGTTGGTTTGAGTATGTGTATATATATACAGCTGTGGTCTGAAAGAGACTGTCGGGGTGAAGGTAAGGAAAGGAATGCTCCGGTGGTTCGGGCATGTGGAAAGAATGCATGATGAAAGAATGACTAAACAGATATACAATACAAAAGTGGATGGATGCAGAAGTCGTGGAAGGCCACGACACACCTTCCATGATCAAACTGATCGTGTACTAGCAGAAGGTGATGTCAGGAGCCTTAAGAACAGACGAGCTTGTATGACAAGAGTTATGAATGTCAAAGAGGCAAGTGAGGTGTGTAAGAATAAGCCTAAATGGCGCTCTGTTGTTCGTGCCTACCCCGCAAGGGAACTGGCGTGAAGTTATGTATGTATGTATGTTGTACAAAAGACATTCTGCCGACCACAATTAATTGGGTTATAGTGAAAGAAAAGAGAGACTAAAAGTATAGTTTGTTTTAGAATGAAACTAGTTTCAAGAATAAACACTTTTATTGGAAATCATACATTTGCAACAAGAGCATTAAAACTGATCTACGTACATTGGACCAAAATAACGCACGGAACATATTACCATTTGAAACCGACGGATATGTCTGACTTTTAGACCACAACCAAAATATGATTAACTTGAAAACACCAAAATATTAATAAATGTTTAACTCTTGCAGTAGAAATATTATCAGCTTTAAAACTCCTAAAAATATGTAACTGTTGAAACCTGACGGAATTATATTCTACTTTTGCAATCTTACTGAAATATATTTATATCTGATATTGATATCTTATGAAAATATATTTGACTCTTGAACTTTTGAGACCTCACGGAAATAGGTTCAACTTTTGAAACTACCCTCAGAAATAGGGGTTTACCGCTAAAACTAATCGAGTGGGTCGTGCTACGCGACAGCATCCCACCCTCACAAGCCGGGCATGATGTAAGCAATGTTGTGGAGAGTGTCGTTGAGCAGCTTGTCCGGGGGCGCTATGGCCGGGATGGCGCGGCATACCCCCACCAAAGGTGCTAAGGAACATAGTAAAGTGTCAAGTAGAACCGACACTGACCCGGACACGGCTATTTGACCCTATAAAGAAAGAAGTCCATATATATATAGTGTCTTAAAAGCCCTATATAGTAATTTATCAATTTCAAAAACATAATAAACTAATAGTTATTAGTAGGCCTAAGCCCAGCAGTGGGATAATTAAGGGCTATTATTTTATTAAGTCGTGGTAGCGTAATGGGAAGCGCATGCGTCCCAAACTTGAACTTTGACGGCCTCTGCGGTTGAGCGGGCTAAGGCTTTGCCGGCTTCCTCACTGCAATGCAGAGGTTCCGGGTTCGATTCCTGGTATAGTAAATTTCGGAAAAGTATTTTTCCGTTATTTACTATGGTCTGGGTGTCTGGGATCGGCCCCAGAGTAGTCCGTTGTATATTACTCATAACACAAGCGTACCCAGCCTAATTTGGGGATATACAATGTGTGTTTGTCTGCCGATTATTAAAAAAAAAAAAAAACTTAAAGGGTGCGGGTTCGATCCTGGCTGGAACGCATGCACCACTTAGGCAGTTTTCTGACCGAATGTGCATATTGTTACAAATTTCCACATGCTGACAACGGTGTAGGAAAACATCGGGATGCAACCTGCACATCGAGATAACCGATGTGTCAAACCTGCCAAGCCGCCTTGGACAAGCATGGCGAATATACTGTCCGTTCCCTCATAATGGGAGACGCGAGCCCAGCAATTATGGGCTGTTATTATATAATCAAAAGTTAGTTTAGAACCCAGCGAATATGAGACGCACCTCGTGCTCCTTGAGCCTCGCTCCGATGATGGCCAGGCTCTCCCCGAGCAGGCGGAGGTGCGCGGCCACGTCCACGGCGCCACATCCAGTCACGCGGTACATGCCCGCTTGGGAGGCCGCACTGCTCGCGGGCTACGAGATCAACGTACAGGATATTGTGGGGGGTTTAAGTAACAGGGTGTTCCATTAGTAGATCACAACGCCCAAAATGCTCCGTTAGCCGTTCCACAAGGCGACCGCGGTCGTTGTGGTCGTGGCGAAAACGTCACTAATGACGTCATCATTTTCGATCACACAACGCTCACAACGAGCCACGTCAAGAGGTGGGTCGAATAACCGTTCCACTTGGTTTTGCGATTGTAACGCCGGCAAGCAAGTGCAACGGGAAAAATCGCGGTCGTGAACGTGGTCGTTGTGAGTCTCTAATGGAACGTAGCCTAAGTGTATGGTGCGTCGATGATGGTTACCCTCAATCACCCGAGAGGGGTGTACAGAATAAGACGAGTTCTTGTACTCTTCTTTTTTTTATTTTTTTATTGCAGGAGTTCAGCAGACAGGCAGACGGCCCACTTAATTGAAAGCGGTTACCATCGCCTATGGACATTTGCAACACCGAAGGTGCTACAAATGCGCTGCTGCTCTCTTAAGGGTCACAGGAACCTAGTCACTAATGCCGGAACACAACTCAAGGTTGTTATGGCGACATACTTTAGACCAGGGGTGGTAGCCATCCAGTCGGGCAAATGCCCTACCACCTGGCAAAACTCTTGCAGTAAAAGAAAAAACAAAGAAAATATGACGAGCACTATTGCAAAAGCAGGATACTAATGTAAAAGTTAATGCTACGAAGCGAATTTATAAACAAAGACTTAAGAAAAAAAAAACCTCGTTTTTGTGACCTTTGACCCCGAGTAAACCTTTTCCCGGTATCGGATCGATGAGGACTTTTTTGATTTTATTTATAATGGTATTTTCAACTATCCTAGCAATCTTCAGGTGGGTGCCAATTTTTGCACCCTCGGATGTTTAACTTGACCGGTCTATAGTCTTTAGCTGTGTTAAATTATACATCAATAAATTAGTGGATGAAATGTGACGCAACAGATATGTCAAAAAATACGATTTTCAAAACGTATTGTAATGGTTAAAATGTAGGATGACAATAATTTTTAAGCAAAATTAAATATGTGTTTGTGTTGAAATTTACAACTGTTTAGTGAAATATGCTTTTTCGAGGTGCTACATACACTCCCTCGTTTATCATCAATTACGGACCCAAAAGGTGTCAATTTGTTTGAATATTTTTAAAACTTGAATACTTTTCAACTATCAAATGGGTATCTGGTTACTTGGATCAGTTTTATAAGCTATGTATCAGATAAATTGTGCGAATGCAACATTTAAAAAAATACGTTTAACCAGCTATTGTTGTTATTTTTGTACACTTAATCGCTACATAATTAAAATTATACACACCAAAAAATTTAAATATATAAATAATTCAACTTACCACCAAAGCTTGTTGCGGTGCAGGCGGCTGCGGTTGCGTTTTAGGAGAGGCGCGAGGTGGACGCCCGGGACCGGCGTGGGTAGTTGGACGTGGACCTGAGGGTACAAATTGTGTAGAGGTAAAATTTGGTCATATTGGGCGTGTTCCTCTTGTGGCTCACACCGCCTAAAATGCTCCTTTAGCCGTTCCACATAGTTACTACCGTCGTTATGGTCGCCGCGAAAACGTCACTAATGATGTCTTGATTTTCGCTCACGCAGCGCTCACAACGACCCATGTCAAGAGGTGGATCGAATTATCCGTTCCATTTGAGTTTACGATTGTAACGCCTGCAAGCAAGCGGAACGGGAAAAATCGCGGTGGTGAGCGTGGTCGTTGTGGGCCTCATGTGGAACATAGCCATTGTTAACAAAATCTCCGTTGATATATTAACGGGGTAAAACAGACAGCCCTAACAAATGATTGTGACATATATATACAGAATTTAGGCATTTCATTTGTTTATTACAACATACAGCTCAAATGTTTTAAGTCCTAACACAAAAATCTTTAGACTCATATTTGCGATAATGGCAACATTATGAACATACTAAAAATCAGAGATCTATGAGTAATGTATTAAACTATAATTTCTGCTATAAAATACTATATAGTTCGGTTACAATGTACATACATACATACATAACTTTACGCCAGTTCCCTTGCGGGGTAGGCACGAACAACAGAGCGCCATTTAGGCCCATTCTTACACACCTCACTTGCTTCTTTGACATTCATAACTCTTGTCATGCACACTCGTCTGTTCTTAAGGCTCCTGACATCACCCTCCGCTAGTACACGATCAATTTGATCATGGAAGGTGTGTCGTGGCCTTCCACGACTTCTGCATCCATCCACTTTTGCATTGTATATCTGTTTAGTCATTCTTTCATCATGCATTCTTTCCACAATGTACTTCCATAAAAGGATTGTATAAAGACAAGACAGACAGGACGAAAACCTAACGATTTCATTTTCCACAAAATGGCTATGAAACACTAAGAAGAAAATTGAAAACCTGCTGGTATATAGCAATGAGCAGTTATAAGTGGCTATGCTTACTTGGGTTTGATATGATTTTGTTAGTGGATTGGTTGCTTTGCTCCTTTTGCATTGCGAACCTCTTCGCCTTGCGTTTCCATAGATAACGCTCATTGTAGTTCACCTGAAACAGATTTATTTCGTTTTAAGTCATTAATATGCATAACATAAAGACATTTAATACATTTTTGGTATAACAAACCTGTTGGGGCTGTAAAGTTTGTACAGAGAGCTAATTTGAATAAGGAAATTTCGAAAGCCATCCATCCGTCTGTCTGTTAGAACATCACATGAAAACTACTGAACAGATTTAAACAAAACTCGACGTATAACTAGCCTATATTGTTATCTCGGGTCCAGATATGGTTAGTCTTTAGTCCCATAAATGACGTCATCCGTCGACGTTGCCCCGCGCTGCTACGTGTCAAACCCTAGGCAGTAGCATTATTTTACTTACACAAAAACTAAATTTGGTTTTTTATTTATAATAATAACAAAGAAACTAAGTCCATATATTATAGCCTACACAACTGCCCAACAAAACATAGAGGCGAGTCGAAGCCAACCTGAATTGAAGTAATACGATGAATGACATGTTATTTCTGACAACATAGGTATTTGTTAGTGAATTGAACGCGACTGCAGGGCCATCCATTTTGCTGATCCGTCTATTCTAAGGAAACTACTTCATTTATCGGGATAAAATGCATAACAAGTGTTAACTCGGGTTATAAGCCAACCGGCCCCTTGCGGGGCCCCGCTGTGGGCGGACGCCCTGGTGGTTCGCAACGTCGCAACGCTGCGACAGACACAGCATATGCTGGCAGTCAGGGCCGTCCGAGGATATCGCACGATATCCTTCGAAACGACCTTCTACTAGCCGGCGCTCTGCCATGGAACCGGGAGGCCAGAATACTGGCCTCCTTGTACGCGTGGCGTAAGGAGAAGGAGACCAGTGTTGGCCGACCTGCGCCCCGTGAAATCGAGGGGCGTAGAGACGAGTTGCGCCTACTTAACCCCAGCGCCGGCCTCGCCGCCATCCAAGCGGTGAGGCTAATCATGCCAGAATGGCTGCAGAGGCGTCACGGCACCCTGACGTTCCGCCTGACGCAGGTACTTTCGGGACACGGATGCTTCGGGAGGTACTTGTGTCAAACAAGGCGTGAACAGGTGTCAGGGTGCCACCAATGCGTCGGCGGCGACGAAGACACGACGCTGAACACCTTCCAGGTGTGTCCAGCCTGGGACGAGCAGCGCCGCGATCTCGTCGCTGCCATCGGGGCGGATTTGTCCCTCCCGGCCGTGGTGAAGGCCTTGGTCGGGAGCGTGACGCGTGGGACGCAGCCGCCTTCTTCTGCAAGACCGTTATGTCTGCGAAGGAAGCGGCGGAGCGGGAGAGGGAGCAGTCCACCACGTTCCCCTCCCGGCAAAGCCGGCGGCGGCGTCGGAGGGTCGACCATGACGACCTCCAACCGCCGTAGGCTACGGCGGGGGAACCGGACCCGCCCGCACATAAAGGCCGGAGAGGAGGGATGCGCCCCGATCCGCGCGCCCCCTCTCACCTCGCAGTGAGATCGAGGAGCCGGAGAGACCCAGATCTCCGGCTAAAAATGGTGAGGCTAGCCCGCAAAGGGGTCGGCCGCCGTCCATCCGGGCTGGTGATGAATGCGTGAGCGAGCCCACAGCCCGGACGAAGGACACTCGGGATCGGACAGGGGTTTTAGTGGGTATCCCTAACCTCGGCGTGGCAATAGCATTTCACCCGTGAGGTGCTAGTGCCACCCCGACCTGACGAATCCCACACACGGGCCGCGACCTTTCCCTCTCGCGCGGTTCACGTTCCTCAAACAGATTTCCCCTGTATAAAAAAAAAAAGGATTATAAGTCAGCAGTATGTCGAGTTTCATTTATATATGTTCAATAATATCGAGTGTCGGGGTGAAGGTAAGGAAAGGAATGCTCCGGTGGTTCGGGCATGTGGAAAGAATCCATGATGAAAGAATGACTAAACAGATATACAATGCAAAAGTGGATGGATGCAGAAGTCGTGGGAGGCCACGACACACCTTCCATGATCAAATTGATCGTGTACTAGCAAAAGGTGATGTCAGGAGCCTTAAGAACAGACGAGCTTGCATGACAAGAATTATGAATGTCAAAGAGGCAAGTGAGGTGTGTAAGAATAAGCCTAAATGGCACTCTGTTGTTCGTGCCTACCCCGCAAGGGAACTGGCGTGAAGTTATGTATGTATGTAATAATATCCAAAAAAAAATGTTATCGCAGCGCCATCTTTTATCTATCTATATATATATCTTTTGTCTATCCCACGAAAACGATGTTATTTATCGGGATAAAAGTATCCAAGTTACACCCCGGGATATAAGCTAACTCTATGTCGAGTTTCATTTAAATAGGTTCAGTAGTTCTTACGTGATGCTCTAACAGACAGATAGATAGACAGTTAAAAATTCTAAAAAATCACATTTTTAAACCTATTGTACAAACTCAAACATTTAGATTTATTATAGTACAAATAGTGTACCTATACGCCAATAGATGGCACTGTGCAATAATTGAGGTCACAAATGATTCCCAAATAGTACAAAGAATATATACAAATTTCCAACAATAATTCAAATTCAAAAGTTTTTATTCAAAATAAGTTCCACTGGAGAAGACTTTTTGAAGATCATATATATGTCAGTTAAAATTTAATTTTACTTCCTATTGTACGTACACCGCTTCGCAATGTTTTAATGCTGTTAAGGAGAAGAAGCGTCAAGAAACTCCCCAACACCGTGTCTTACTAAATATTGTTTTTTTTTATATTTCATATTCTATTTATATCTCAAATTCTTTTTTTTTATAAGTTTTGTACAGAATTACTTTTTGAAGAATTAATGGAGTTGTAGCAAACAGTGCATACTTAATAAGACCAAGACACAATAAAAGGAAAGAAAAATATTGTTATAGTTATAATAATGACATGACATACTAAAATGTTATGGTGCAATATGTCTCCATAAATTCCTTACAAGCTTGGCAAGATAAAAACGTTATACAAAATATAGTATAAGAGGTTGGAGCGAGCTGCTATGTAAATGAATTTTTGTCATTTAAGTATTCTTCAATTGTGTAGTATCCCTTTTTTAGCAAGATGCTTTTTAATTTGGTATTAAATTTAGTGAAAGGCAGATCTAACAATTCCATAATAATAGATGGGCCTAGGCCTGGGAGGAACAACAACAATAGTCTCGCTGGAAGATCTTCCTGTGAGATGGAGGAGCATTCCATATCACTCCTTCACCCTATATGGGGCAATCTTTTTAATAGATATATGTGTACTCACATTAGACCACATCTCTCCCAGTCTCTTGGATATGGCTGAAAAGTCCATATCGGGATGTTTCCGCAGCAGTTCATTGCGAGCCTCTTTCGCCCACATCATGTATGCTGTTATGCGGGTTTTGCCTGTTTATGACAAAAGTACATTTAGTAAATTACTATTTCCAAGAAATTTGGAAATCCCGAAATTTCTAAGTACTTCCTTTATCACCAAGATGCTTCAATATCGCAAGAAATGAATAAAATTATACAACAAAATTACTGTGGCAGCAAAAGACGACAGACAAAAATAACAGACTTCTCTCCATTTAACAACAACTCTCTATAACGCCATAAAATGCATAGTCCCTTCAGTGTCGTTATATAGAGTTTACACTGTATATTTCGATCAAATTTTGCTTAGATAAAATGGTGTAAAGGCATTCAAGCCTTTGATGTAAATAATTACCATAAAAATAAATTAGTTTGACTTTGTGATTACCTTTATCTTTCCTCTGTGCTTTGGCTCTGCCTACAACTCTTCCATCTTTGATGATGAGTTTCTTCTTGCTGCTCTTTTCCATCATGTACAAGGAATTGGCAGGGGTACGAGCGGAGCCTTCGTCTGATGCAGAACTATCCGACTCCATACTAAAAGGTAAATGACAATATAATTTAATAGCTTATTTTACTACAAGGGGGCATTTAAATTGAACTCGTATAGATTGCGAACATTAAAATATTGAGTGCTAACTTTATTTCTTGAATCGTGACATATGACTTTTGGGTGCAGTGTAAATATGAAACACACTTATCTATTATTTGAAATATAAAATGAATTTTGGGGGTTTTTATAACCTCCAAAATTAATTATAAATAACCATGAAGCCTAAGGTGGGAGCTCTGCGTCGTTTCACTGCCGCTTTAGTCTTTTAACTAGAAAAGTTCAAGTCTGTTCATAAGATATAAAAGGTGTCCCATAACTATACTCTGCCCCAACTTTTATATGTTTAAAACAAATGTTTATGTCTAATAGCAGCCTGGCGCGGTTTCACACATGTTTGGTCCCGCTCCGGTGGAATATAGTGTCATGTTATATAGCCTACGACACTCCCTGTTAACTTAGCTTTCCAACAGTAAAAGAATTTTTAAAATCGGTTTAGTAGATCCAGAGATTACCCCCTAAAACGTCACAAATTCACAAACTTTACCTCTTTATAATATTAGTATAGACAACCACACTTATTTGCTTTGTGTGTCATATTTTAAATAAATATTTTCTTTCTATGGATACAGATTTGTGATCAAAACTTTATAAAAACTGAAAAATTTATAGATTGTGTTTGTGTTATTTAAATGTCTTATGATTTTTATTATTTGACTTTCAGTTGTTTTTACAATCAACACTATTTAAAAAAGAAATGGCAACCAAAATTAGACTATCATAATTAAAAGAGCATGACGAATGATGGTAATAGCATGAATACAAAACAAAATCACCAAGCTAGTCAATTTTTGATTAATTTAATTAAAACTTGAGTTTTTAATAATAAAAATAGAAACTAAACATCAAACAGCTAGAGGAGACTGAGTTTATGGTGTTATTTAATCCATATGACTTGAAGCTTTTTCCAGGTAAACATTTTCCTGGGCATTCATCATTCTTAGCTCTTACTTCCTCTTTTTTTTTAAATAAGTAATCAAAACTTACCTATCAGCATTCTCACCATTATTGTTCTCATAGTAATCAGATTCACTGCCAGATGCAGTAGCTGCTTCTTCAGGACCTGGAGTATTAGTACCTTGTTGGTCTACCTCTTGCCGGAAACCACTATAAGCCTTCACAGGGGTTGACCTTCTATACCTCGTCTCTATGTCATCTGGAGACTCAAAGTCCATAAGCTTGGAGCTCTTCTTTCTTACTCTTCCACTCCGAGAGATCCCTGTGACTTCCAAGTCTACAATTTAATGAGGTTGTATATGATACGAAATTTCTAGGTATTGTAAAAGTGGCTTTACTATCATATTACACAATATTTAAATTTCACATACTACATACATACAACACGTTATCTAAGGACAAATCAACATTATTGTTTACAAAATGCCAAATATGAAATTAAGTTGAAGGTTATATATGAAATCCTTTACAAACTGTGCCTTACCGTCTTGCATTTTCACCGCTCCTTAATAAAAACACAACAATAGTTTATATTCCCTGAATGGTTTTTAATAACTTTTTATCCAAATTATTAACCAATATAACCACAACCAAGCGGTTATCCGCCTGTTTTTTACTATTAAAAACAGGGTCACAGGGTGGCTAGATTTAAATGTAAAATTCTGCTAAACGGTCTTTAAAAAAAAATGATAACATAATGTTATAATTTTTTTAAGTTAACTCGTATTTGATTTATGGCCCCAATTTTTTTTGGAAGCGTGTAAGCATAGATTAGCATAGTTTGTCCCAGTATAATCTCCTTATGTTTATTTATACGATTCAATACCCCAAACCAAAAATGTAGAAACCGCTTTAGCTAAATTTATGAAATTGTTGTAAACGTCGTTTTATGGATCAAAAAATGCATTTGACCAAATAATTCTTTAAGAGTTAACACAAATCATGATGGAAAGTATTGAACATTTTTCAAAAAATTGTTTGTGAGAGACGCTTTATTTCACTGATATTCATTTGAGGTTTCCAAAATACTTCTATGCTGTATATATATATTTTTTTTCTTATTCTGTAACATAATCTGCTAAACCATAAATTGAACGTTTAAATTGACAAAAATGGAAAATACAGCTAAATCTGGTAACCCTTGTTACAAAAATTTGACAGTGACAAAACAATGATCGCTAACGGTGACAGTTGTTTTTTTTATGTTTAAGGCTTAGCAACTAGGCCTTTAAGCCAGGCGCCGTTGTATTGTAGGCTACAAGAGACGTCATTCAACGGAGTTCTTGTGAAAACTCGAAAGGCCACATTTGGCTATATAGTTCACATTTCTCGCAAAAACACATAATTACTACTCAAAAGTATTAATACCCTACAACTATTGTTCATTTTAGAGTAATTTTACACATTTTTAGAAAATAAAACTGCACAGCACAACGTCCCCTTTCAGTTCCCGCCAAAAACTCGGTGACAGTTGTGATACTGACTGCTGGATGCTAATAGTTTGTTAACCGATCTTTTGGCAAATAAGTAAAAAAAATGTATATTATTTCTTGAAGAAAAAACATTAAACACTTCATAAACAGAGAGATGAATGAATCAAATTAAAAAAGTCTTGTTTTAATTAAATTTATTATAGCAAATTACGTTTTTCCTTTTATATTCTTCAAACTAATTTTTATTCACATATTAAATACCCTTGAAGGGTTTAGTACGTACACTTTGCCTATGCCAATATTGGAATAGATAGTTATAAATATAATAGTGCATAACTAAATAGCTCTTCAGGAGCGTATTAATAGACGATAATCGAAGTATACGAACTAGAATAAAATTGTTGGTAATGAAGGAAACTCCTTACTTAACTTAAATTCCCTTTCTATCAACTCGTAACACTCTTTCCACATAACCGAGTGTAAATAAAACTAAAAATTTGTACAACAACAATATTTATTTTTTCCATACAAATAAAGTTAAACAACACTGTTAATATCATATGCAGATATTACCCACCAATACTATATCACTTATACATATAAAATTGCTCAATTAATATGTATGTACGTCATTGTACGTTTTGTGTCAGCTGGAAGAGACACATTTCACTAACTGTTGAAATTCGAACAAAAACACAATTTTTGCTGAAAAATTTCTATTCCACCACTATTATTAATTTTTAACAGTTTTTTTTAAATTAAACTCTACAGCACATGTCAATATTATATCATAAACTCAAGCATAATCATCGTGGGCATCGAAATACTGACGACTTCATTTGTTGTTTGTGTGTTGCAACTTTAAATATAAACTTTATAAAATCTTATAAAAGCAAGTCTGTATTAATTAACTTAAGAGTACAGTTATTATTATTTAACATAAACCGTAAACAAGTAAATCCATAACTTTGGTTTATTTATAGAAGTGAAATTAATTTTATTTGAAAGTTTGTTTGTTTCTTGTTCCAGCCTTAGGAGCGAACTAATTATCCTGAAATTTGGTATATTTATCTTGTGGATAGTTTGTAATGGACATAGAATAGCTTTATGCCTTAAAATAGAACAGACTACAAGTTCAAAGTATAAAAGTGATGTATGGATCCAAAGTTTACGCGAGTAAAACCGTGTGAATAATTCTAGTTAAGAACAACTTAATAAAGTGGAGAGCATACAGATTATACCATTTTAATATAGGCTAAGACAATAGTTTATTATGCAGCATTATTATATTTTTGTGCTAAAGAGGTTATAACTATTAATACCCACTACTAATATGACATTAAAAAGATAATACAGAAAAAGCATTCTTATTTTAAATTATATTAGTGAACCACTAGCGCCAGTTTATTACTAAACTTCAGACACAAAAACACCAATGCTGCCATCTATTTATATATTTATTATACAAAATCTGCGTTCGAAATTCAAACGACCAAATCAGCTGACCCTGCCTATAATGTTACCGAAAATTATAGCCAAACATACGATGATCCCTATTCCAGTCAACACCTGATTGGGCTCAAGAGTCATTTTATTTTGGATGATTTCTTTGTCTTTGTCACCCTCGTCCAAGTCCTGATGGACCACAGACAACGCTTTTGCTAGTTCCGCGTCGGATTTCGCGCTGGTCTGTGACGCTGTAATGACAACTCTTTTCAAATCGCGCATATGGGTTTCTACTACGTGTTCTAAGTGATTTACATGATCTGAAACAAAATTAAAACAGTAATACAGATTAAGTTTCTACCTCATCATTTCTGGGCATGGCCCACTTATATATAGTTTATATAGTGGGAAAGTAGAATATAATAACAATTTATAATGTTTATGTTACGGTAAGATATCACATCAAACATTTATAGGTTAGACCAAAGAGAATTGTTGTCCCATGTTAGTGACGTGGCAATAGTAGATAATCGTTGTATTCGATCATATTCGAGTAAATGAATCGATACACGTTGTTACGCACAATATACATACCAGCATGTTACAATATCGACAACCATATTTGTTCCTTTTTTAAATTTTAAATCGTAAAGTTAGCAATATATTTATACTGCTTATTATATATAGGTATGTATTACTATTTACTATTTAAATATTTTATAAATTAAATTCACAAAATATTCGGGTCGTTTTAGTATTACGCCAAAAGGAAGGTTTGCACTGAAAATCAGTATTGTGTCAGATATTACGCCAGCACAGCTATAAGCTGAGTGAAAACCTTGTTTGCTGAAAATGTGGCGTGCAAATTCTCAACATATTTTTATTTTTTAAGATACATGGAAGCAACGTAAGTCGTTATTTCTTCAAATAATTTTTTCTTTATTTCTTTCATCTCATATTAAACACATAATTTCTGAAAAGCTTCTAAATTCAATGACTAGATGGCGCCACACGTTTTGTAGTGCTCCATGGTCATTACCGATCACTTATAAAATAATGTCCATCATCTATCTGTCTTTATATGTCACAGTAGTTTTTCTCGTAACTGTCCATATGAAAGGGATGGAATTTGATAGAAAGGCGTATGTAGTAATACTGAGAAAAAATAACAGCAATGGCTGCCATATATGTAACTGGAGGTTGAATATTTTTTTTCCAGTGCAAAGTCAGATTCTAAAAAAACATAATAATGTTTTTTGATAACTTATGTTTATTTAAGTCAATTTGTGGCTAGATTAAGTCACTTCCGCAGTCATAAAAATTGTGTTACTCCCTCTTAATTTGTAAAGTATAAGGTGGAAAATTCTGAAATAAATCAACACGATGGTCTTAAAAGATACTTTCAACGAAATTTCTTTCAAGGTCTCGTGAGTAGTTTTTGAGTTTTGGGGTATTTTCGATTGCATACATTACTTATGGCTTGGTGCCAAGAGATGAAGCCATTGGATATATGTAACCTATATGAAAGTCTTAATTGTATATGCACATACACGCACTTGACCAAATTCGCAATATTAAGACAACCGTCAACGACGTCTGCCCGCTTTCGAGTCGCGCACCCGGCGATGACGCGTTTTGGGTGATATAGTAACAAACATCGATCCACTCTCACAAACTTCCCCTAATATAAAATATGTAAGATTACCAATTAACGATGACTGTTTGCTAATTAGATGATTCACGTTGTCTTGCATGATTTTCAAGTTCTCTGCCAGCCTTGCCTGAAATGGAAAAATTAATTACTTTATTAATACATAAATAAAATTGACTAAACGCAGTCCACGTACAATATAGTCCTGTAGAGGTTACCACTATCTTCATTATTTAACATTAGAACCTAAAAAATAAAATTTAATCGTAAATACCAAATATCTTATACAATATTCAACGGATTTTGTAACAACCAAAATTGTCTTCGATAGTAATTTTTAAAGATAAATATCTTCATTTTTTCACACTTAACATATAGATTTAGAAGAGAGAAGCAATGAGTTGGGCACTCTTTAAGATTTTCAAAGCCAATATCCACCGATTGATTTTTAAAATTTAAATCCTTTTGGAATATTTCTTTTTTTATACCAATCCAGTCGAAGGTTGTGCATAAACCAATGAAGACTAAATTATTATTTTGTTTGATCTAAAAAAATAACGTCATATACTAATTATAAATAATAAAATGTGAAAGAGCAAGAACTCAAGTAAAACGACTTGAAGCGCCATCTAGTATGTAAGCCATGTAAATATTAAGTGTTGGCATCCTAAAACATATGGCAGCAAATATGTATTTATAAGAGATCTCATCAAACTAATATATTGATCTGTTGTAGTGAATAACAAGGATTTGTTAGAGAATTTTAAAGAAGAGTAAAAAGACATGTCTTGTTCTTCCATACTCCTCTATACTGACATACATCCCCTGTCACACCACAAATCATCATATCATCCTTCACACAATCCATCCATCTCTTTTTTGGTCTACCTTTACATTTATGTACATGAATAATGCAGTTTAACATTCTTTATGTCATATGACTTTCATCCCTCCTCATTACATGCCCATACCACCTTAATTTTCTTTCTCTCAGTTTGTCAGTCACGGGTGCAACTTTTAAAGATCCCCTTATGTACTTATTTCTCACCATATCCATTCTTGTAACAAAATCCATCGCAACATTCTCATCTCGGCTGAGTGGAGCCGTTTGTGATCTATTACTTCAGTGGCAAAATATTTGGTCCCATATAACATGACCGGTTGTTTGATAGATGTATATAATCTATACTATATATGCATTTATTCATTTATTTTGTGAAGTCTTGACGACACTTACATAAAAGAGTGTAAGTCCCAGTATTCTTCATAGTCATTATACATTTAAAATGAGAACATTTCATAGCATTTTTAGGATAACAACACTCATAAAGCCCTTACCTGGTAAGCAAACTCAGTTTTCATGGCTTCAGTGATATCAGCTCTACTGGCAGTGCCGCCGCCTGCTATAGTGTACAGGACGCTCGCACTCCGCGCCATCTGTTGTTCCATCATATCCCTAAACTCCGCCATCTTGAGACGGTTGTTTATGGTTGAGCCCGCTATGCCCAAGACCGTACCTTAAAAGAAGTAGAGATTTGTCTATTGATATCTTCTATAAAGCCTGTGTAGCTTATCTAAACAATATAAAAAGACGGAAACTCGAAGAAAGACTGGCCGTGCAATTTAAAAGTATATAATTCTGATTAAAAATAATTTAATCTATAGCTAGCTTTTGCTCGCGGCTTCGCCGGCGATATATCTAGACCTCATTAAGTATTTATGTAAGTAAAATAGAACTAGCTATCTACTCTAGTAATAATCGTGAAATAAAATCCACTCTCCTTCAATTTTTGAATTATGCACAGAAAGTCGCTTATCTAATTGAGCTACTGGCAACTCACCAAATATAGACGCAACAATGTACCAATACTTGTTCCTTTCAGCATGGGCTCTTTCCCTTTCGTGACCTAACTTTACAGCGGCTGACATCGTAGCGAAAAGTTCTCTTTCCTCTCTTTCAGCATCACCGAATAGAGTGCGGAGGGCGCGCTCTTGGATTATTAACTGAGAAAAATAGACTGTTTATCAGTCAACGTACAAAGAAGGGTTTCAAAGAGGACAAAAACATTAGCTTTTTTAGGTTTCCAGTCATTTTGGAAAAACCGGAACATTTATGAAATCCTAGTCTGTTTATCTGTCTTTTCATAGCACAATCGATTACAGTGTATTAAAATCGCGAATAAAATAATGATCAGGGGTACCTGCCATATATGTGACTAATAGTCTTTTGTTTTCAAAATCGTAAGAATTATATTAATTCTCCCCCCCTAAGTCTTCAACATTGAGGTGGGAAAATTTAAAAAAAAAAATCGAGATTAAACATTTTAAACAATAGTACGAGCAAAACTTAAATGCGTCCTTGAAGTTAGTACAAGTCATTGCACAGAACATGAATATAAAGTGGATGGATGCAGAAGTCGTGGAAGGCCACAACACACCTTCCATGATCAAATTGATCGTGTACTAGCAGAAATGTGTAATAAGCCTAAATGGCGCTCTGTTGTTCGTGCCTACCCCGCAAGGGAACTGGCGTGAAGTTATGTATGTATGTATGAACATAAAGTTCACGCGGTGGTACATGTATGTGAACGAGTGTTGCGCTCTCGCTCATCCAATATCCAGACTTGCACAGCGTTTCTTTTGCGCTCCTCAATGTTTGTTGTAATAAACATTAAAAGTTGACACAACCTGTGCAATCTCATGGAGCTAACTTCTATTGAGACACATTTAAGTTTTGCGCATACTGTACTTTCAGTTTTAACAAGATTCATTAAGTAGTTATTAAAATATGAGGTATTTTAGAACACATTATTGCTTTTTTAAAGAATGAAAACAGTGTACATTTGTCATCTTTACAAAATCTTCGATTGTGTGTGGATTCCTAGCTAGTGCCGATTTATGAACTTTTAATTATCTCACCAGAAGAGAAACCAGAACGAATGCAAGAATAATGGTCGATGATGTTATGCTAGAGCAAGTGAATGAGTTTGTATATCTTGGATGTGCTTTTAGCAGGGATGGAAGGTACACCGCTGATATAGAAAGAAGAGTGAATTTGGGGAATAGTGTGAATGGAGCTTTAGGTAAACTTCCAGGCGCTAAGAACCTCAGCCAGAAGGCCCAGCTCGCCATACACAACGCGGTGCTGGTACTTACGCTCACGTATGGATACGAGAGTTGGGTATGGAAGAGAGAGCATGAAAGTAGAGTAAACGCGGTCGAGATGCGAGCACTGCGCAAAATCTGCGGAGTGACGCTTGCGGACCGCGTTCGTAATACCGAAGTAAGAAAGAGAGTGTCGGGGTGAAGGTAAGGAAAGGAATGCTCCGGTGGTTCGGGCATGTGGAAAGAATGACTAAACAGATATATAATGCAAAAGTGGATGGACGCAGAAGTCGTGGAAGGCCACGACACACCTTCCATGATCAAATTGATCGTGTACTAGCAGAAGGTGATGTCAGGAGCCTTAAGAACAGACGAGCTTGCATGACAAGAATTATGAATGTCAAAGAGGCAAGTGAGGTGTGTAAGAATAAGCCTAAATGGCACTCTGTTGTTCGTGCCTACCCCGCAAGGGAACTGGCGTAAAGTTATGTATGTATGTAATTATCTCATGTATTATCTCAGTTTGCTATTTGCTTATTGCATTACGAAATAACGACTATGTGATGCAATACTTATATGTATTTATAGTTTATATGATTTACATGATAAGGCATATAGAGATAAAACCGCCAGACTTATTTATCTTAAAAATTTCTTTTATGACTTTAGTTGAGGATGAAATTTTTATATATGCATCATTGCTTGATAAAACTTATTTCCAGTTCAAATCAAATTCAATCAAAAGTTAAAGAAAAACGATAATCTATCAAATGTAAAATGATTGTTCAAACTAATCAGTGGAACTGAATAACATTTTTTGAAGGTCATACAAGTTCATAATTAAGTCTATTTTCTACTCTATCTATGTATGTACACTCATGTTTTTCAGCAGAAAGGCTCATTATGGCAAAGTAATATATCAGTGGGGTGGACTTTTCATACAACTCGATTGCCCATAGCCTACATTTAAGAAACTAGTGCCTAGGAACCAAAAAGTTACAAGGGTTTTAAATTTATTTATTTTTAAATTAAAAGTTAAATGCTTAATTTAATAAAATAAAATTACATATAATCGAATACAATGCAGGAAAACTTAACTTATTTGTATTGTATTCTACTCATAGTCCATCAAGACTATAAGTAGAATACTGAGCCCAGATCACCATCTTCTATGGGTAAGGTGCCCAGAAGGCTGGCTACGTTTCCTCGCTGGATCACCATACTGATCCGTTGGCCGAGGTAAGCACCAGCCCTCTGATCACCTGAAGAGTCAATGAGTCGTTTCGATAAATTTTGGTAGAGGCTAATGGCCTCAGGACCCCACGGTCCAAGCGTTTCGACAGCAAATGGCACAAACATATAACTCTCACTGAAAGTTGCATATTTGCGCCGCTTGAATGAGTTAAATTTATTGGCGCTTACATTTTTATTTGTGCATATATTATTACTATCTCTTACGTGGAAGCTATCCACACATATTGAATGAAACAGCTATTCATTATCTGATTGGGCACAGGCTTTTGTTACAAAATATGTGATAACATTGCAAAATTAAAAATACGAATTTTAATAAGAAAATACATAGCAGTTATAGGATGGTAGACAGTCACCAATTAGTTTCACTCGGGGTCCGTTTTAAGAAATGAAATGACCAATGCAGTCCGCACAACATTTTATAGAAAAAAATATTTATTAAAGAAATGTAATTACGGAAATAACAAAGGTATTTTTTTTTACATATCTATGAGGAAACTGATATTTTTTCTCTGCACAAATTGGGTCGGCGGTCTACCATTTGGTGACCCCTGGTATAGGGTATGTTTTTCAATTGGCTTACCTTAGCCGAATTTCTATTTAATTTTCGTAACACTAATTAAATTTTAAGCAACATTTTTTGTACAATTAATTAAAGTGAAAATTAATTCTGAGTCATTAAAGGGTTTAAAAAAGAATTTGTATAAGGTCCAATATGTTTAAGCAACATTTATTGCATAATATCAAACTAGTTACTATTTAAAATTCTTCTGGACACTGGGATCAAATGCCACTTTTGTAATGTTTGGTTTTTTTCACTTATTTCCTTTATAATTTCATTGTTGGTTAGGCGAACACAGATAAGATAGCTTGGTTTTTGTTTATAAACAGTAAGTAATTTAGTTGTAAACTGTTTCATTTCCAAATAAATATAGTAAAAATAAAATAGTATTTGAGAAGTAGGGTATGATAAATGAAATGCTTCTTTTGGGGCTTCAAAGCAAAATTACAAAAATGGTGGGTGTTTATTGCCTCTATGGAACTTTTCATTGAGCATGGTTTAAAATACACATCATTTATGTATGTGGTGATTGACAAAGAGTTTTTTTTCTGTCTATGATCATGGACAGGATTAGAAATGTGAATACATTTTTTTACTGGAATAACCCAAGAGTGTATTAGTAACTAAATAATATATAGCAAAAAATTTCTTACTTTATGCTCTTCAGTGCAAAGCTGTAAATATTTCTCATCACCCTTCATAGTGTTCTGCATTTCAGCATGGAGTTCTTTCAGCCTGGCTTCGATGTTCGCAAGCTGTTTACCTAAGTCTCGCCTCCTGTCTTGGGCTGCCATGAACCTTTCCTAAAATTAATATTCTGCAATTTACTGTATTCCATAAACATAACTTTAAAGCCTAAATGGCGCTCTGTTGTTCGTGCCTACCCCGCAAGGGAACTGGCGTGAAGTCATGTATGTATGTATGTATGTATAACTTTAAAATACAAATCTTGGCCATTAAAACAGTATCTTTTGTTATATTTACTCACCTGCCACTTAACAATTTACTTTGAAATTTGTACCAAATAGCCAAGACCCTACTATATTTTTATATTAGAAAAACCATGCAGATCCAGTCACCGGAATGGGGGGGTTGACTCCCTTAATTCTAATCAAGTAGAGTTATTTATAATTTTTTACCAGCCCCTCTGAGTCCCCTTGTTTTTATTAAATATAAAAAACTGGGGTGGGGTATAGTTATAGGGCACATTTATTTATTATGAACAGATCCAAACTTTTTTAATATAGGTTAGAAGGCTAAGGCGGGTGTGAAGCAAAGTAGAGCTCCTACCTTAGCCTTCGTGGTTATTATTTTTTTATATCTCAAATAACAAATAAATGTGCCCTATAACTATACCACACCCAAAAACTGCATCTCCAGCGGCCGAAAATGGTGGAGGTCGACTCCCATATATCTCCCTTCCATTCTGGGTGCAAAATTCTAAACTGTACCCATGATATATCTCGATGTTGCTTCATAATCATTATAAGATTAAATGTGTACAAAAAGGCTTATTTATATATTACATTTTATCATCAAAGAATGCTCTATACCTGTGATAGAGCCATATATAACTACTTATTCCAGCAAGAGCTAAGGCGTTAGCCTTGAGTTATTATTTCTGTGGTTTCCAGTCTATATTATACCAGTTGATTACATATTACTTTCATTGATGGAAATATTTACAAATTAATAGACTACGCAAATAGTACCAGGATATTACAGTCTAAAAAGAGGTTAATGAATAATAAACCTTGACCTTGGTGAAGTTTACCTGTGCATCAATAACAGTGTTTTGCAAAGCCATGATTTCTTCAACTCCAGTGAATTTTTCGTATCTTGTAACTAACTCTTGCACTTTTTTCGTGATGGTTTCTTGTTTAAATTTCTCAGCAATTTCACTGACTTTTGCTGCCGGAACATATTTGGTTATAAGTTGATCTACCTTTTCCCGACTGCTCACGTTAATTTGTGAGAATGGCACTTTATCTTTTAACCTTTGGGCGAACTGTCGGAGGCGGTCAGCCATTTTTTCATATTATTATTGTAGTTTTTAAATAGTATTATAGGTTAATTTGCATTTTATACAGATCTATGATATCACCCCATATCGAGGACGGGCTGATTTTGACGTTTACGGTTTAACATAATCCAGTGTTGCCTGTGTTGTGATTGCGCGTAGGCGATATATAGATATACGGTATTGTGGCGCTACGCAGCGCAATAGCGCTAACTCAGCCATCTGTACCGGCATTGGCGCCACCCGGTGAGCTAGACTTTTTCTGAATGTATTTGTGCATTTTTACACAATTTAAAACCTATCTTGCTAAAAGTTTGTGGACGCAGGACAAGCATAGCATATGCTTTGTTTATTCTGTGTTTTAAAATAATATTTTGATGCACTATTGGGCATTTTAGAAATAAAGTGCAATGCTGTGCGAGTAAAGTGAGATCTACGAAAGAGAGTAATATGTTCCTTGGAGCGAGCTATTGAGTTGACGCAAAGAATTTTACTGAGCATGTTTAACGCATTGAGTAAAAATTCATTATAATAATATGTCATTGTCATTTAAACTGGGTGTGTTCATATTAACTCGTAACGTAGTGTTAAATTCTCTTTGCTATCTCGGAACGCAAAATGGAATAATGATTTGATTTGATTCAGTTGATATGCGAAGAAATACTGATAATTATTTATGAAAATGGACAAAAACTTGCCGAAACTGCTAAGAAGTTTCTATTAATTGTTCAATGTGTTCCAACAGTAAAAACAAAATGTGTAGGTGTATATGAGAGGTTTTTTTCTCGTGTAACTTTTTTGTTTAATTTTACTTTGTTTGCTGGATGTAACTAGTATTCAAGTTGAAGACCTTCAATTTCTGAGTTTTGGACATTATTCAACGATTGTCATTTTTAATATTGTTTTTCTATTAAAAAATATTGGTAAAATAATACAACGCCATCTTTTGTCACGTAGAAGAATCAGGATATATTGTGCAATTTATTGCAAAGTAATGTAATATTATTATTCTATGCCCGCGGCTGCGTCCACGCTTGACATGTAATTCCCGCGGGATTAGCGGGATAGCATTTAAAAAAGAATAGCTATTGTTTTAGTCTGAATAAGCTATTTTTTATGCTTCCAAATAACTTCAAATCGCTCTCGGGAAATTACCGCGGAGATCCCGGGTTAAAAAATCACACATTTTATTACATAAAATTTGCTAAACATCAGTGAAAACATCGCACGGTTTAATTCCCGTTTTTTAAATCATTCCCAGAAAAAATTCCGCTGGATTTCCAGAATGAAAAGTAGCGCAGATTTTACGTTTAAGAATTAATTGTCGATAAGCGAAAACCACATGGAAATCGGCCCAGTAGTTTTTACATGAATCCAGAACAAACAGACAAGAAATCTAAAAAAAAATGCATCGGGTTCTTCGTTGTTTATATAGTTTATTCCAGTTTTTTTAAATAGCTTCAATGTACATTTACGGTATATTTAGAATGTTATCATATTATAGATATTTCTTATATTTATTTATGACTAATATGATAATCTGCAGGTCAAATGGCGCTCAAGGCTGGCAAGGAAACAAGAGACGGACAACAAAATTGTGAACCGGAAAGCTGTGTACGAAGAGAGAATGTACGAATTTAAATGGTTCTCATATAACTACGAGATAATTAATTTTTAAACATAAAATTTCAAGTAATTATCTAGATATGCTTAGTTTTTAAATAGTGATAGCACGTAATAGCCTAGTAGCATGAGCCAGCATGGCATGCCAGGCCCCAGTAGAAGGGGTAGGTAGACCCAAGAAATACTGGTTTGGGGACGTAAGGGTTAAATGCTATAATACTTTGTGTCCCGGGAGTCCCGCGGGAATTATATGTCAAGCGTGGACGAAGCCGCAGGCATAGCCTGATAATACAAAATTACTTTGTAATAAATTGCACCATATATCCTGATTCTTCTACGTAACAAAAGATGACGTTGTATTATTTTACCGATACTTTTGTAATTGAAAATCTCTGTGGTTGAGCGGGCTAAGCCTTTGCCGGCCTACCTCACTTTAACGCAGAGGCTCCGGGTTCGATTCCTGGTATAGTAAATTTCGGAAATGTATTTTCTCCGTTATTTACATGGATGGTCTGGGTGTCTGGGATCGGCCCCAGAGTAGTCCGTTGTATATTGCCCATAACACAAGCGTGACTTGCTTAATTTGGGGATATACAATGTGTGTGTTTGTCTGCCGATTATTTATTATTTTTTTATTTAGATAAACAATATTAAAAATGACAATCGCTGAATAAGGTCCAAAAGTCAAAAATGGAAGGTCTTTAACTTGAATACTATATGGCGTAATGGTGGCACAAAAAGGGATGCCATGGACCGCGCCAAGTGGAGACAAGAAGCTTATTATGAGCTTAGTAGAACACACTTCTACTTCGTTCTTATGACGTGGGTAAGATACCTGGTCAGTTTTATAAACGTATGACGTAATGCGTATATTGTTACAATCACTGGAAAATATTGACGTAAGAAAAAGGCTCATCAAAATTATTACATACATACATAACTTCACGCCAGTTCCCTTGCGGGGTAGGCAGGAACAACAGCGCGCCATTCAGGCTTATTCTTACATAACTCACTTGCTTCTTTGACATTCATAGCAAAATTATTAATATACTATAAAACCTGCTTTGGACAAACGTGGCGGGCATACCATTTCGCTTAAATGGGGACTCCCACAGTTGGGCAGTAGCAGCGTTAAGACTATAGACTCCCGCCCTTCCACAATAATTCTTTTGAATATAAGCTTCTACAAGAATAAGGCCGTTAAGCGCCAATCTGGTGAAGCTTTAGCTGCAGGTTGCTTGTTTCTTTCTTTTCTGGTTGTAGTGCTATATGAAATGGTCCTTTATGTGGGTATCACAGTCCTGCTCACTCCTTCCGCAAGACAGTTTCGTTGTGTTCCGAAGAGAAGGGCAGGATAGGCAGTGAAAGTACTGGTACCGAGGCTAAATCACACACGTTCACAATGCGACCTAAAATATGATACAAATGGTATTTAATTTAAATGTAAATAATATCGTTTCAGATTATTTATTTTAATTTTTGAAATACGTATTTATAACACTAATATTTTATTTTTTCACGATCATTAATTTCCCTATTTTTATCTGTCGTGTATGTCTATGTATGTATGTATACACAACACACACAGGGAGTTTTTGGCGGGAACTGAAAGGAGACGTTGTGCTGTGCAGTTTTATTATCTAAAAATGTGTAAAATTACTCTAAAATGAACAATAGTTGTAGGATATCGATAGTTTATCGATAGCAAAATTCGATCACATCGGCAGAATTGGCGAGCGCCTCTCAAAGTACCCCTCCGGGAGTAGAGCTTTTTGGGCCCTCGCCAAATCTGTCGAGGGAAACCTTTGTCACGCATCTCTTCCAGCTCTGCGCACAGCGCACAACCGTCTGGCACACGCCGCCAAGGATAAAGCCGATCTTCTGGGCGAAATCTTTGCGGCCAATTCGACTCTTGACGACGGGGGAGAAACTCCACCTACGATCCCTGGGTGTGAGTCCAGCATGCCGGAGATTCGCTTTACTCAGAAAGTAGTCCGGCGTGCCCTCCGCTCCCTCGACGTCAAGAAGTCATCCGGTCCAGATGGCATACCAGCAATTGTGTTGCAGACGTGTTCAGCTGAGCTGTCTCCAGTCCTTGCCCGACTTTTTACTCTCTCCTACCGCAGCGGTTGTGTCCCCGCTTCGTGGAAGATCGCCCATGTTCACCCCATCCCCAAAAAAGGTGACCGAACGGACCCATCGAATTATAGGCCTATAGCAATAACCTCTTTGCTTTCAAAGGTGATGGAGCGAATTATCAACGTGCAGCTCTTGGGGTACCTTGAAGATTCCCAGCTCTTAAATGACCGGCAATATGGCTTCCGCCATGGTCGCTCCGCTGGGGATCTTCTGGTGTACCTGACCCACCGTTGGGCTGAAGCCATTGAGAGCAAAGGGGAAGCTCTGGCTGTCAGCCTAGATATTGCTAAGGCCTTCGATCGGGTCTGGCACAGGGCTCTTCTGTCAAAGCTACCATCTTACGGGATACCCGAGGGACTTTGCACCTGGCTATCCAGCTTTCTTGATGGCCGCAGCATACAAGTCGTTGTCGACGGTTGCTGCTCTAGCATCAAGCCCATCAATGCTGGTGTGCCCCAGGGTTGTGTGCTGTCGCCGACGCTGTTCATTTTGCATATCAATGATATGCTGTCCATTGACGGCATTCATTGTTATGCGGATGACAGCACCGGCGACGCACATTACTCTGGACGTGCAAACGTCCCTCGATCATTTGTGGAGGAAAGTCGGGTTAGAATTGTGTCTAAGATAGAGAACTCCTTAGAGAAAACCTTGTCCAATTCAACCCTACAAAGACACAGGTCTGCGTATTCTCTGCCAAGAAAACCCCTTTCGTACATGCGCTTCAGTTCCAAGGAACACCCCTTACCACCTCTAAGAGTATTGGGATCCTTGGTGTCGACATTGCAAACGATATACAGTTCAGGGGCCACCTTGAAGTCAAGGCAAAACTTGCCTCCAAGAAGCTGGGAGTGCTAAACCGGTCCAAGCAGTATTTCACTCCGCGGCAACGCCTTGTGCTTTACAAAGCCCAGGTGAGGCCGCATATGGAGTACTGCTCACACTTGTGGGCCGGGGCACCCGCCTACCAGCTAAACCCCCTGGACAGTATTCAACGTCGAGCCGCTCGCATTGTTGACGATCCCATACTCACAGACGGTTTAGATACGCTTGGCCTTCGGAGAGACTTCGCGTCTCTCTGCGTATTCTACCGACTATACAACGGAGAGTGTTCCGAGGAACTGTTCAGAATGGTGCCTTCGTCTTCTTTTTACCACCGCACCGCACGCCATCGGCTGGGAGTTCATCCCCACTACCTTGAGCCGCTTCGCTCTTGTACGCAACGGTTCTCTAGAACGTTTCTCTTGCGTACCGTGGGGATTTGGAATGAGCTCCCAGCCGAGGTTTTCCCACAGCGCTACAACATGGGGTTTTTTAAAAAGGGTGTCATAAAATTTCTTCGAGGCCGGCAGCGCGTTGGTGACACCTCTGGTGTTGCAAACGTCTATAGGCGACGGTAACCGCTTTCCATCAGGTGGGCCGTCTGCCTGTCTGCTGTACTCCTTCTGCTAGTACACGATCAATTTGATCATGGAAGGTGTGTCGTGGCCTTCCATGACTCCTGCATCCATCCACTTTTGCATTGTATATCTGTTTAGTCGTTCTTTCATCATGCATTCTTTCCACATGCCCGAACCACCGGAGCATTCCTTTCCTTACCTTCAGACCAACTCTCTTTCTTACTTCGGTATTACGAACGCGGTCCGCGAGCGTCACTCCGCAGCTTTTGCGCAGTGCTCGCATCTCGACCGCGTTTACTCTACTTTCATACTCTCTTCCATACCCAACTGTCGCTTCCATACGTGAGCGTAGGTACCAGCACCGTGTTGTGTATGGCAAGCTGGGCCTTCTGACTTTTACTT